>CP136065.1:77622343-77902343 GCA_032622095.1 Siphonodentalium dalli | reverse complement strand
AACATCGTGTTCAAAGTTGTATTTTTTTAATACTTCAATATGCGTCTTTGTGTGACATAAAATGCACGCAGAAAGGTAGTCCAAGTATTTTGCACCTATATTTCGAAACCTGGAAAAATTCAAAAGCGAATAGTATTAGATGTATCGGGGCGCTATGGTAAGCCAAACCGCTATTTAATATTAATTTACTAAAGTGTCATTTTATTTTACTTAAGTGAAATACGGGAACATGTCTCTATTCCGAAGGTTCGCTATTCCGAAGGTTCACTAATCCGAAGGTTCACTAATCCGAAGGTTGACTATTCCGAAGGTTCACTATTCCGAAGGTTCACTATTCCGAAGGTTTTTGTTATTTTAAAAGTTAATTCTATATTCTAAAGTATATTGAGGGGGTTCTTTAGTACGAAGACTCTTTTTATGAAGGAAATAACTTAAAACATTAAAAAAATAAATGTGATTTTTGTTTTCGTGGGTTTCCTTGAGATTTAACCCTTTGGCGAGTAGAACGACATATATGTCGTCTATCGGCTGAGGACTAAAACGACATATTTTAGGAAGTGTTATTTTACGTCTATATAACTTCAATAAATCATCTGATTTATAAATGATTTACATAGGAGTTATTTTGATTAATATAATGTCCCAAATGCTAAAGGCGGACTATAACAGTGGGGCTCTTACGGTCAATCAATACTGGAGCGCTACAACATACTGTATAGCAGAATACCGCTGAATGGACCTAACTGCAATTCTGACTTTGTATTGATTTTAATGTTGATGTTTCTTTCAAGTACAGATTGCCAGTTCGGGTAGAATGCATCTCTAACTCGTAGTTTATTTCAGTCATTGTGTTTTCAAATTTCTATAATATTAAAATGATAAACTGATACTGTCTTCTTGCTATTAATAACCGACATCTGGGACAAATTAGATATTAGATTGGGGTGTATAAATGTACGGGGGCGCAAATTTTGATTCATTTCTGGCTAAAAACTCCCATAATAGAAAACCTTCGGAATAGCGAACCTTCGGAATAGTGAACCTTCGGATTAGTGAACCTTCGGATTAGTGAACCTTCGGATTAGTGAACCTTCGGAATAGCGAACCTTCGGAATAGAGAACCCTACCCGTGAAATACAGCGCCATCTACATGGTTTTATTTTACTTAAGTAAAATTAAAAGACACTTTATTTTACCTAATTAAATAAAATGTCATGTTATTTTACTTAAGAAAATTCAAACGCACACTAATTTTACTTAAGTAAATAAAATGACCATTATGTTACATACTTTTTTTATTTTACTTAAGTAAAAAAGAATTGTACTTAAGTAAAAATAACCATGTTTTAACTTAAGTAAAATAACGATCATTTTTTATTTCACTTAAGTAAAAATAACCATGTTTTAACTTAAGTAAAATAAAAAATGATCGTTATTTTACTTACGTAAAAAAAATATGTCATTTTATTTTACTTAAGTAAAATTAATATTAAATAGCGGTTTGGCTTGCCATAGGGCGCACACACCGCCATGTGCCTTTAAGGGACGCCATCCGCAAATGCTAAACGGGAGTCGGGAGATGTTACAAGCCGAAGTTACCCGATATAGGCCACAGTTATTTCGTTCGTCTCTATTCTATAATTTGTCCATATTTTCTTACATTTACACATGAAAAACTATCTATATTGTCTCTGAAAATAAATAGTCTGGACTAGATCATTATTTGTTTCTTTATTTTTGGTTTCTGTTGCCGGATTAAAATGAAAATCGCGAAACATGCATGGCTGTTATCTATTTCAGAAAATCCAAATGATTCTCGCAACATAAAGCTTCGATATGAATCTTTCCGGTCCGTATAGCGGTGCCATCGTTCGAAAAGCATCTGGAAATCCTTTAATATATTCGTCAGAGCATCGAGTAGGTATTATGTCACTTGAAGTTATGCTCGATTAAGGACCCATCTCAAGAATACGATTATATCTCAAAGTCCCGCACTACAAAGATGGACTCGATTATTACCTTATTAAAATCAAACTGTGAACCCTTCATCGCGTATAGACTCATGCCGAGAGAGGTACCGCAGATACTTTTGGCGAGCTGTTCAAATTGAACTAAAATTCGACGCAATAAAAGAACCTGCCTTTGTGTTAATTGTGCGGCACAGCGGCAGGGCAGGTGCCGCCAGGTTTCCAAACGGTTCTCTGTTTGAGTAAATTAAAGCCATAATGAGTCTTTTTGACACACGATGTCTTATCAAATCCCCGGTTTAAATCGCGTTCCTTTCACTAACAATTTCTCGTAATTATTGGCGTAACGGCATTTCTTTTATATATAAAATCAAACACAGCTCACAATAATTGGACGAAAGAGTGGCGACCTTTTGTTGGCGAGGATTACGAAAGTTTACGATGCAACATGCAATCTACCATAGTCAAGTTCAAAGTAGTTTTAACGCTCTTGTATCCTCGTAAAAGCATGTTTTCATTTTCAAAACGTGAAGTGGAACTGCGCAAAAGGTGCAGTGAATGTTCAATCAGTTTTACATCTGCTATTATACTTCTGTAATTCCATGACAATAACAAGAAGAAAACCCTTGCGTGAGTTATTCTTGTCGTTCGTTCTTTCGTGCACTCCATTTCAAGTCGTTCCGTAATGGTTGGATCAAGTACGATGAAAGAACAATAAATACTGTTTGAGTTGAGTGCTGTCCATTCTTCCAAAATACTCAATTTCTTTTAGGCAGAAACAGTTCTAAACAATACCACAATTCTACATATGGGTATGTCACACGAAATCCGTCACCTGGTCAGCTGGTGTCTGTAAAAACCCAGATGCAACACTGACCAGCCCGTTAGGTCGTTCCCATTCACACGTGCATCACCGAAACGGGTTATATAATGTTTATATGTGAAACTATATCATACAACTCCGATGGAAAATTTTAGTTTTATAACAGATTTACATTTTCAAAATGACAAAACCTGAAGTGGAACTGCGCAAAAGGTTCAGTAAGAATTAGTGTACAGTCAGTTCCACATCCACATCATTTTGTGTACTTCTGTAATAATAAATATATTAAAGCCCTTACTTGAATAGTTCTTGCCATTCTTTATTTCAAGTACTCCATTTTATAGGCGTTCCGTAATAGTTGAACTGAAGTCATAAGATAATGCGGGTGTTGGAGTTGAGTTTCGACCATTCTTCCAAAAACTCAATGCTAAATAGACAGATTGTTCTGAACAACATACCACTATGCATATGGGTATGTTACACGAAATTTGCCATATGATACATGCCTGTACAAATTATGATACAATGATGCCAAACCTCACTATATCCTTCACGACTCTATAATAAACGGTTATATCATCTATCACAAACACTGGTAATATATTGTTTATTTGAAATTATTTAATACCACTCTCATGAGAAATTGAAGTTTTATAACCATTATTTAATTAAACCTTTGGTGGTGGACCTTCTTGGAATTTCGCGAAAACCGTGTGCCAATGCATTCTCTTACACACATATGCCAGTCTTCCATGCATATAGGGAGCCTCGCATATATATACGAGAACACATTGTACTGACACTAATTACATTGACCTTGTAAGCCAGTCTTATATGCATATATACGAAGCTCCCTATGGTAGACTCGAATATATAAGATAATGCACTGACACATGATATTTAATGCTGCACCAGCACAACTCCCGTCATGAACCTCAGTGTTAACAAGGACAAAACATGAAAAGGTCTGCGCTAAAAGTTCGGTGCAGACTGGTGTAGAATGGTGTAGACCGGTGCAGACTGCAGTTTCTCATCTGCGGTCACATGTTTTGACAATAAAACGACACAATACAAAGGCCTTTTCGATTTATTCTTTCAAGCACTCCATTTTAGGGCGTTTCGAAATTGTTTAAACTAAATTACAACAACAGTAATAACAAAGCATGATGAACTGCTAGCGTGATGCGACGTCGCCTCTCCAATATCAGATGTATATATCAGATTATCCACATATCTTCAAATTCTCTTCTATCTCTAATATTACTCTATATTCTCTCTCTTTTTCTCTCACTTATCTCAGATTATGTTTAATACCAACAATATTTCTACCTCTTATAGTCTCAATTTATTCAATAGAACTTAATAGTGAAACACCTACCGAACTAGCCCACTGTATCCGTGTGTTGACGCTAAATATTAAACTGTAAACCTCAAATTTTCTGAAATACGTTGTACTAAAATTAAGCGCACTCAACGAAATGCTGTGGGCTGAGTCACACGATAACCGGGGACGATAGCTATTTATAAGCTATATATATACTAGCTTGCTGTCGAATCCCATCCAAATAATATATGTTTATTATATTTTAATTACTTTGTTATGAATTATATGGAATTACTGTTCACACCCAAACATGGTGTTGGAGTTGAGTATCAACCATTTTTGTTAAAACTCAATTCCAAATGGTCATAAATTGTTTTAAACTACATATTTCATCTTTACATATGGGCATATCCACGCAATCCGCCGTCTGGAGTCAATTTTATAAAACATGCTGACCAACCCGGTAGGTCGTTCCTATCCATACATGAATGTAAAATAATGCTTATCATCTATCACAGCAACTGGTAATATATTGTTAAATTAAAACTATCCCGTGGGAAATGTTGAGGTTTACAACAGTGGTTACCAAGAAAACTAATGACGTCCAACGGGGATTCATGTTTATTGCTGACGAATGTACCCGCCCCCAAACTACTCGACCCCCCGAATCACACCCGGACATCACAGGAACAATAGTGACTGGCACTTCGAGTGGATCTCCAGAAGACTAATCGAAACGCAACTCACTGTGATACAAGCTAATTGTTAGGTATTTTACTTCAAAAAGCCGTTTATATAATGACTGTTGTCGGTATAGAATAAATAGCCAGGGAAATAAGAAATTCACGTCATGGCGACAGATCAGGGGCATTAACTCCTACCAAACCTGTAAATAGTGTGTCTGAAATTTGCAGACTGAGGTCCACAGAGTGTTAATTTAGTGACGCTATTCCGCACGACAGGCTAGCGTCACCAACTGTGAACCTAATTCTGCTTAGGCCCCAGCTGCTATGGGAGACATATGATCAGATTGAAGTTCCCCTGTTGAAGTTGTTGATGTTCATTAGTCACCTCGATTATGAATGGCATCTTCTGCAAATTATGGGATATAGAAACTGAACAGAAGGGGAAAATTAACTAAAAACAATGTTAATTTTAGATTATATACATACTTCCAAGAAGATGTTTAAGCAGAATGAGGTCACAAAAGAGTGAATTTGGTTATATGCTAGCCCACTGTGCCGGGTAACATAATTAAATTCACCCTTTGGGGACCTCATTCTGCAAATGTCAGACACACTGATTCCAGGCTTGCTCCTACCCCTGTTGTTCTCCGTCGTGCAGTTAGATGAATTTAATGCATGGAACAAATAATGGTGGATTTTTTTTATAACAGAGGTTCACAAGAAACCTATAATGGCGTCCAACTGGGATTCCTGTTTATTCTTGGCGACGAGTACGCTAACGCAACTCACCGAGATACAAGCTAATTGTTAGGTATTTTCCTTCAAAAATCCGTTTATATAATGTCTGTTTGTCGGTATAGAATAAATAGCCAGGGAAATAATAAATTCACGTAATGGCGAGAGATCAGGGACATTAACTCAAACCAAACTTGGAAATAGTGTGTCTGACATTTGCAGACTGAGGTCCACAGAGTGTTAATTTAGTGACGCTATTCTGCACGACAGGCTAGCGTCACCAATTGTTAACCTAATTCTGCTTAGGCCTCAGCTGCTATGGGAGACATAGGATCAGATTGAAGTTCCCCTGTTGAAGTTGTTGATGATCATTGGTCACCTCGATTGTGAATATCATCTTCTACAAATTAGGGATATAGAAACTGAACAGAAGGGAAAAAGTAACTAAAACAATGTTAACTTTAGATTATATACATACTTTCAAGAAGATGCCTAAGCAGAATGAGCTCACAAAAGAGTGAACTTGATTATGCTAGCCAACTGTGTGGGGTAACATCATTAAATTCACCCTTTGGGGACCTCATTCTGCAAATGTCAGACACACTATTTCCAGGCTTGCTCCTACCCCTGTTTCCCTCCGTCGTGCAGTTAGATGAATTTAATGCATGGAACAAATAATGGTGGAATGTTTTTACAATAATGGTTCCCAAGAAACCTAATGGCGTCCAACTGGGATTCGTGTTTATTCCTGGTGACGAGTACGCTAATGTACCCGCCCCAAACCACTCTGCCCCCACAACCACACCGGGACAACAACCGGGAACAATACTGACTGACACTTCGAGTGGATCTCCAGAAGACTAATCGAAACGCAACTCACTGTGATACAAGCTAATTGTTAGGTATTTCCCTTCAAAAAATTACTGTTGTCGGTAGAATAAATGGCCCATGGAAATAAGAAATTCACGCAGTGGCGGCATATGAGGGGCAACTACTCCTATACCCATATTGTCCTCCGTCAAGTTAGATTAATTTAATGGAACAAATCCTGGTGGACCTTCTTATAGCAGCGGTTACCAAGCAACCTAATGGTGTCCAACGGGGATTCCTGATTATTGCTGGAGATGAGTACGCTATACTTTACCCGCCCCAAACCACTCGAACCCCGGAACCACACCCGGACAAGACAGGAACAATACTTGACTTAACTTAAAACATTTGCAACACTAACTGACACATCGAGTGGATCCCCAGAAGACTATTCGAAATTCAACTCGATGTGACGCAAGCTAATTGTTATCTATTTCCCTTCATAAAGCCGTTTGTAATTACTGTTGTCTGTAGAATAAATGGCCCATGGAAATAAGAAGTGCACGCAACGGCGACGGATCAGGGGAAACCACCACAACCTACGTGCGACCTCAGTCACTTTAGATGAAATTTGCAATAACCCTGTGCTATGGCATTCTCTTATATATGTATATAAGAGTTTTCCGTTAGGCATATATATATATATGATAATACACTGGCCTAACAATATTTACATTGACCTTGTAAGCCAGTCTCCCTAGACTCGCATATATAAGATAATTTTGTGGCACAGGATCTTTAATGATGCACCAGCGCAGCTCCCGCCATAAAGGGTTAATGGAACAAATACTGCATGGTGGACTTTTTATAATAGTGGTTACCAAGAAACCAAACGGCGCCCAATGAGGATTCTTGTTTATTGCTGCTGATGTGTACACTGATGTACCCACACAAACCACTCGACCCCCAGAAACACACCCGGAAAATACGGAGCAATATTGACTGACACTTGAGAGTGTATCTCCAGAAGACTATAATGAAAACGAAAATCTCACTGTTACAAAGCTATAAAGAGTATGTATTTTCGTGCAATAAGTCGTTTATAATTACTGTCTAGGGAAATTAGAGAAAAACGTGCAGAGACGACAGAGCAAGGGCAGCCACCCTGTTGTCCTCCATCAAGGTGACACGGGGATTGAAAATGCGTTTTCCCGTTCAATAGTCCGTGCATCTGATGCAATGGTATAGCTCAATGCATCTCTGTTCATCCACATGGGACAGAGGACAGAAAGTGTCTTTTCTTGCTGTATATATAGAATGGCAGGAAAACCATGCGATATCAACACAAAAGACTGGTATATTGTAATATTGTCATATCTCATATATATTTTGAAGACCTCTGTCTGTCTGTATGTATGTATGTATGTATGTATGTATGTATGTATGTATGTATGTATGTATGTATGTATGTATGTATGTATGTATGTATGTATGTATGTCATTTATACAAATCTACGATTCTCGACCGATCGGGACGAAACTTGGTACGTGTGTGTAGTTTGACCAGGCGGTCGTCGTTGTCGTATTGGCGAGCCCGTGCGGCGCCCGCTTCTCGCATGCGCAGACGAGATCTCGGAAACGGGTGGAGCTATCGACTTGAAATTTGGTATGTGAATGTATCTTGCCCCGGATACGAATTTTATCGGGTCGCCGAGCCCGTGCGACGCCAGCTTCGCGCATGCGCAGACAAGATCTCGGAAACGGGTGGAGCTATCGACTTGAAATTTGGTATGTGAATGTATCTTGCCCCGGATACGAATTTTATCGGGTCACCGAGCCCGTGCGACGCCAGCTTCGCGCATGCGCAGACCAGATCTCGGAAACGAGTAGAGCTATCGAAATTTGGTTTTTGAATAGCCCGGACAACGTCGGGCTGGGTAGAGCTATCGACTTGAAATTTGGTTTTTGAATAGCCCGGACAACGTCGGGCTCTTTGAAGACCTATGTCTGTATGTATGTATGTATGTCATTTATACAAATCTACGATTCTCGGCCGATCGGGACGAAACTTGGTACGTGTGTGTAGTTTGACCAGGCGATCGACGTTGTCGTATTGGCGAGCCCGTGCGGCGCCCGCTTCGCGCATGCGCAGACTAGATCTCGGAAACGGGTGGAGCTATCGACTTGAAATTTGCTATGTGAATGTATCTTGTCCCGGATACGAATTTTATCGGGTCGCCGAGCCCGTGCGACGCCCGCTTCGCGCATGCGCAGACGAGATCTCGGAACGGGTGGAGCTATCGACTTGAAATTTGGTATGTGAATGTAATTTGCCCCGGATACGAATTTTATCGGGTCGCCGAGCCCGTGCGACGCCAGCTTCGCGCATGCGCAGACCAGATCTCGGAAACGGGTAGAGCTATCGAAATTTGGTTTTTGAATAGCCCGCACAACGTCGGGCTGGGTAGAGCTATCGACTTGAAATTTGGTTTTTGAATAGCCCGGACAACGTCGGGCCATTTGAAGACCTCTGTCTGTATGTATGTATGTATGTCATTTATACAAATCTACGATTCTCGACCGATCGGGACGAAACTTGGTACGTTTGTGTAGTTTGACCAGGCGGTCGACGTTGTCGTATTGGCGAGCCCGTGCGGCGCCCGCTTCGCGCATGCGCAGACGAGATCTCGGAAACGAGTGAAGCTATCGACTTGAAATTTGCTATGTGAATGTATCTTGTCCCGGATACGAATTTTATCGGTTCGCCGAGCCCGTGCGACGCCAGCTTCGCGCATGCGCAGACGAGATCTCGGAAACGGGTGGAGCTATCGACTTGAAATTTGGTACGTGTGTGTAGTTTGACTAGGCGGTCGTCGTTGTCGTATTGGCGAGCCCGTGCGACGCCCGTGCAGCGCATGCGCAGACGAGATCTCGGAAACGGGTGGAGCTATCGACTTGAAATTTGCTATGTGAATGTATTTTGCCCCGGACACGACTTCTATCGGGTCGCCGAGCCCGTGCGACGCAAGCTTCGCGCATGCGCAGACGAGATCTCGGAAACGGGTGGAGCTATCGACTTGTAATTTGCTATGTGAATGTATCTTGCCTCGGATACGAATTTTATCGGGTCGCCGAGTCCGTGCGACGCCAGCTTCGCGCATGCGCAGACGAGATCTCGGAAACGGGTGGAGCTATCGACTTGAAATTTGCTATGTGAATGTATCTTGCCCCGGATACGAATTTTATCGGGTCGCCGAGCTATCGACTTGAAATTTGGTTTTTGAATAGCCCGGACAACGTCGGGTCACCTTCTAGTCTCATATATATTTTGAAGACCTCTGTCTGTCTGTCTGTATGTATGTATGTCTGTATGTATGTATGTCATTGATACAAATATACGATTCTCGACCGATCGGGACGAAACTTGGTACGTGTGTGTAGTTTGACCAGGCGGTCGTCAACGTCGTATTGGCGAGCCCGTGCGGCGCGACGCCAGCTTCGCGCATGCGCAGACCAGATCTCGGAAACGGGTAGAGCTATCGACTTGAAATTTGGTTTTTGAATAGCCCGGACAACGTCGGGCTGGGTAGAGCTATCGATTGAAATTTGGTTTTTGAATAGCCCAGACAACGTCGGGCTCATCGGCTAGTCTACTATATAATTTGAGACTTCCGTATATATATGTGTGTGTATATATGTGGGTACTTCATATAATCGAAAACGCGTGTACAGATTGAGCTCAAATTTCGTATATAAGTGTAAAATCCCACCGACACGGCCGTGGTCGCGTTTTGGAGAAGCTCAGAGCACCCGTTCTCCAATCTCAGTCACAAAAAAACGGCACCGTGGTGGTTAATCAAGTGATAATTTAATGAGCGTTTGTTTTTGACGCATCGCTATAAAGAGCGTTTGTTTACCATTCAACGTTATTAGTATCTGCAGAGAGATATACGGGATTTTGAGTGGTTTCCTATGCGGGGAGATTTATTGGATGCCATAGTACTCTTACAACATTTCTGCAATATAATTGCCTCAAAGTCTTCAGCATCATTGTTATAGTATGTATGACACTTAGGTCAGGGCTTATGTGGGTAGTTAGTGTGGATATAGGCATAAGACGAAATCTCGGAAACGGGTGGAGCTATCGACTTAAAATTTTGTATGTGAATGTATCTTGCCCCGGATACGAATTTTATCTGGTCGCCGAGTCCGTGCGACGCCAGCTTCGCGCATGCGCAGACCAGATCTCGGAAACGGGTGGAGCTATCGACTTGAAATTTGGTATGTGAATGTATCTTGCCCCGGATACGAATTTTATCGGGTCGCCGAGCCCGTGCGACGCCAGCTTCGCGCATGCGCAGACCAGATCTCGGAAACGGGTGGAGCTATCGACATGAAATTTGGTTTTTGAATAGCCCGGACAACGTCGGGCTCATCATTAACTCATTGAAAAACAAAAAACTTTAATTAATTAAAAAAATTAATTAAATTTTTTTTAAATTGTCATGTTTCTGACAAAATAATTTAAAAAATGTCATGTTTCGGACAAACGCCGCCGGTGGCGGGCTAACCTGCTATTACTATATATTTTGAGACTTCCGTATATATATATGTATGTGTGTGTGTGTGTGGGTACTTCATAGAATCGAAAACGCGTGTACAGATTGAGCTCAAATTCGTATATAAGTGTAAAATCCCACGGAAACCGCCGTGGTCGCGTTTTGGAAAAGCTCAGAGCACCTCTTCTCCCTTCCCAATCATCAAAATCACCGCAAACGCCACTTCGGGGTTTAAGGCATCAACGATCTGTATATTGACCATATTTGGAGGTGTTAAGGATTAACGCTCTTTATTGCAATGGACGTGGCTTAACGACTCACCCCATGCGTCCGAAATACGGATGCGCGACGAAATCCGCTCTTTTCGGGGAGACGGGTACCATGAATTAACTCATTGAAAAACAAACAATGCGTTGTCTGTCGTTCCTAGGAAGGGGGAATTTCATCGGGTCAATTCGGGGACTAATCTAGGAACGGGGATGTTTAGGACGGGTACCATGAATTATCTCATTGAAAAACAAACAATGCGTTGTCTGTCGTTCCTGGGAAGGGGGGATTTCATCGGGTCAACTTTTCCGCCAGAAACAAAAAAATCATTTATAAAATTAATTAAAACAATTTAAAATTAAATTAAAAAAAATATTAAATTAATATTAAAAAATAAAAAAAAACAAAATAAATAAAAACAAAATAATTGAAAAAATGTCATGTTTCTGACCAACCACGCCAGTGGCGGGCTAACCTGCTAGTATATATATATAATGGAAAAATATAATCCATAAGGAGCTTGATCCTCGCATAAGTGCTTTAATTCTGTCTTTGCCAAATACTCATTGTTGTGTAGTTCCACTACAGGACATGTTCAGATAAGTTCACTGGCCACTTGTTACAATTATTATCTGAACATCTCCCAGTGATCAATACGAACCTTTCTGTGCTTCTATATATCATCTTTGTTGATGTCTGCCGTCTGTTTAAGTGTCCTGAACATTCCTCAAAATGAATAATAGACCTTTCCCATGTTTACTTTTTAATTTGGTTGGAGAATCCATTTAGCAGAGAAAGGGTTAAAATATTGTTTGAGTGGACCGTCTTCTATTTTCTCCGTTAATATATTATTTCTGACTAAAAATCGCTATGGTGTATCCCCGTGTTCTTGGTTGCTCCCGGTATAACAGAGTTTTTGGAAATCGGTGGCATCGTATGGAAAGATGTAATGCATATATAGTGGTCCCTTAGACCCAAAAAACGCGATATTTGTGACTTTAGTAACAGTGACCGTGTTTACCAAGTGCATCATTTCCCAAATTGAACACGGTGGTTGCACCCTATAATTGTTATGCATTATGATGGGGATTTATTTTATAGCTAACGCACTAGTGGTAGCGGGATATGAGACAATAATTAATAAAAAAAAATAGACTAAAATAATACATTTTTTTCAATTACCTTGACCGTAACAATTGACCTTGACCCATATATATCCTAGTGAATCAGTCCGTTTGATGGAGCATTATTGGCACTATGAGTTAACACCATTTCTTCAAACACAAGGCTCATTTATTCTCAACGGTGGCCTTTTTCAACTGTTCTCCAAATATTCTATGCCGTTGCCATGGAAACCTGATTTATCCGAACACAGGACCCAACCTTCACCACCACCACCATCACCCGGTAACCCCCTCCAAAAAGTTTCCCAACTGAATGAGCAACATATCTCTACAGTTTCATGCTCTAGTCACTAAAGTCACGATTCAACAACCAGTAAGGGACCCACTAGCATGTTATAGGGACCCATTGCTACGTCCTACTTATTAGTTTCTCTTGTGGGAAATAAAAATAAATGGCATTTTGATTTTCTCCAACAGGAAAATAATTTCGATGTAATCGGCCAATCAACCCAGCGCTGGTATCCGACATAAGCGGGTAAGGAATGTTCAATTATATGGATTAGAATTACTCATTTCGGCTAAGATTGTGGCCACACACAAGTTAGTTTACAATCTATCAAAACCTGACTATTGGGCAACTGAGTAAACAGTATTTATAAAGGGCGACGATTAACCGGCCAGTATGTAATTCCTTCTATACACGAAGGGACTCAGAGTCATGACTACGTTAATTGGAGTCAGGCGGTGTAATAATGGCGAGATTTTAGCAACATAATACGTGGATATGCGACCATGATCCGAAATAATGTTGGGTAAATATGGCATATTTTGCTTCTAGAAATTTAGCGAAAACCCTGTGCCAATGCATTCTCTTATATATGCGAAGAGAATACGTTGCCATAACAATATGTACCTTGACCCTGTATAAGCCAGTGCAATCTCTTAAGAGAATGCACTGGCACCTGATATTTAATGCTGCACCACCTGACCACCGCATTCAGCTTTTCGCGAAGAACCTCCGTCAATGTGCGTATATATAGTATACAGGGATAAAATATGTGCATAATGATTCTTGAAATTCAGAATATAGCCGATTAAAAAAAATCTTTTCGTTCATTTTGTTTACGTCGTTTTCGACGACTATATGGCCACATTAGAACGTTGTCAATTTGAGTGGCGAGGTAAATAACACACATATAGAACAGTAATTGTTTTCACTTATAATTATGGATTTGGCAAGCAAAACATTAATTTCGAAATATGTAACCGTTAAATACTTTTAGAATCTGGAGAATAATTTTATTTTCTGCCTTAAGTATATATATAGAAAGTATAAACCATTTGTAACCAGAATGTATACAAGTGTAATTGGACCGGACAACGGTGGATTTTGTCATATGTGAACCACAGTTATACAAGCACGCAGTATTTATCTGTTAAGAAAAAACTTACATTCTTTGAGAAATCAGGCCAGTATTACTCTGTTTTTTGAACTTGTACTATTGATTTACACTCCTACAAATGAATCAATGGTGACCTAGATAATAATCGCCGGGCTCACTTATCAAATTAAGGGTTAATAAATATTCTATTTAGAACAACCGTCGACTTATTTAACGGACATTTTAAACAGTTTTAATTGTATATATTTCATTATAAACATATTATTTTATCTGAAATTTGGATATCGCATTAATTATTAAATGACGGTTTCTGAGCGCGATTTAGTTCTTAATTCAAAGCATTGTATTCTTCCGCGCCGCTTTATCTGGTCACGCAGTAAGAGGATACCGGTACTTTGAAAAGATCTTGTTATGAAGCTTTTCATTTGATATGAAATATAGTGACTTTTATTATCCTACACATCTGCTTGCGACCTAACCTAATGAAGAAAAAACAAATCCTATTATATTTTTATCGATCGATTTGATTGGACAACACTTGAATGTCGTCTGCTTTTTTGAAATCCACGTGGCTCGTGTCTTGAGCATCGTTGCTGAATTACGGAATGGATATCGCTCACCTGGCTCCGTGTGTTTGTGAGTATTAACGGTTATTCTGGTAAAAACTGTTATATATCCGTTACCGACGACAGCACGTGGCGTAATGACAGGTGAGATAGCCAGGTTTGTTTTCCGTTACCGATTACGTGACGTAATGACGGTTGAGGTAAGCAGACCATGCACGTCGCGTATAAATCTTGGGTTTGGTAATATATGTCTCCCGTTGAAAGCTATATGTACGTTTCGCTGCTCAGTTAAGCTGACCCGATCTATACTGAGAATGAGTTATACTGTATATTGAGGTATTCGAGTCCGGGTGCTTGAGTGTTCGTGAAACGCCTTTCATGGTTGCCACAACTTGCACCAAATCAATTAATTTATGTTAATCAGCATAGTGCACCATATGGTACATGTATACATGGCATCAAACTGTTCAAGTAAGACTCATAATTATATAGTATGTAACAATACGTATCAAAATACGTGGGTGTTTAGGAGTTTGTTTAATTTCGCTTGTCGCGTTCGCTGGTTTGGATTCACACCAAGTGAGAATCTTAAAACTCGTGACTATGACGTCACGGTGTTCCTAGATTGACGAATCCACCTGACACATTGGTGACCTACTGTATGCGAACACAACTAAATGCGGACGGATTCGAATACACCCTTAAGGTTGGTGTATATGTATATATGGTGTCCTATATATGTATATAATCACACAACCTCTATATTCGCCCGTAAGAATCATTACACATCACCATGCATATACAGTTTACACGAACTTTTGTAATGTTTATCAAGCAGTAACTGAGGCCGCCACTGCATAAAAAGCGACGAACCACATATCTCTCTGAAATGCCATGTTTTTGGTTTAATAAGACTAAAGAATTTAATTGCAATGAATGGACTTTTCAAGTTATATGTTTCAATGCATGCATGGGATGTAAAACTGCCGTGTTGCCTTTCAAATAAATTTAAGCAGCATCCACTGCACCTGCAATTCGGCCTCTGAATTATTGTCGGCCATATGCTCTTGGCTTCAGGTTCCACAAAGAAGACATTGCCGTCTTGAATTACACACGAACAATTGTTTGCTCAGTCAATATCATAGGTGATGTGTGTTGTATGCGTTCCTTTACTATATCACGTATTTTATTACCTAAAGGTGGAATCGGTTGACTTTTCGACTTTTGTTATTGTATAATATATGTGTGCATTTTCACTTTTATAGGCAGGCATATCAGATATGTAGATCGTGCCAGAATCTCTACTCTGGCTAACGCCCGTATAGCGATCATAATCCACCATACAGTAAAAAACATGGGAACTTTTTGATGTTGCGACAGGGAAGTGTATAACTTTGAAAAACAGTGCAGGTAATATATTTCTTAGTTATTACCTGTTCCTTGATAATGAACTTCACTGTAGGTGAAGGTACCAAATAAAACTTGCACGATTTAAGTGACTTTGTGAGCAATTTTGCATTGCTTCGCTTATGGATTTTTTCCCGGGTAATTAATTCACGGTTCACAAAAATCACAAAAACATGCAATCTCGAGCTGGGACCACCCACAAATGTGAAGTCGATTGTTGAGGAACAAGTTTTAACAAAAAAATATATTCCCTGCCTTGTTTGTTCAATGTTATAAAATTCCCTGTCAGAACGGGTCAGAATATCATGAAAGTTCGCAGGTTTTGTTATGGTGGAATATGATCTCTACTCATGGCATGATCATATCAGATATGCATGGAGTGTCATGGAAAGTTCAGCATAAACTTATAATTGATGAAGATACATGATCTACATGATATTAAAGAACCACTGTCCAATTTCACACCAAAGTTAATGTTCAGCTTACCAGGCAAATAAAAACAGTAAAATACTTGAAATCACCATCATTTGTATGGTAGGCTACACGCATCACGAAAATCACCCTCATTTGTATGGTATAGGCTACACGCATCACGAAAATCTACCAAAGAATCCACCAGTTTTACGTTGAAAATGTACCAAAGGTTAACCCTTTGCCCAACAAACCGGCCAAAAACGGCCCAATAAAGCTGCAACAGCCTAAATTATCTTGGGTCTGTCTCAATAAAACCATACAAATATGGATATCATTGGAACCGGCTCATTGACCACATTGTGATGGTTACAGTTATGCCCTGTGCCAATGCATTCTCTTATATATGCGAGTCGACCATAGGTCGCCTCGCATATATAGGAAAATGCATTGGCCTAAAAAAATATATATATGCGAGGCGACCTATGGTCGACTCGCATATATAAGAGAATGCATTGGCACATGGCCGTTCTGTTGGGTAAAGGGTTAATGGTATATGAATCAAATATTGATTGGTGAATCATATAAGCGGATGTTCTTTGATTCAAAAAGGCAAATGGCCTTCGTAACTAATGAAAGTGAGGGTCAGCTACTCCCCGCTGTAGACCCCTTTGCGATCACTTCGAAACATCCAAGGTTCAAAATTTCTACAGTGGAATGTTTCTTTGAAGGACGTAATTGTATCCCAGACTCTTTTTATGTTGTAATAATTACAAGCCATTATAAATTCTATACTAATTTAGTTTGTTTCATATCTCAGTGTTGGCGCCTCGTCGAGTAATTAATATATAACCCACTCACCCCTAATAAATGGTCACACCCCTGGTTAAGTAGTCCTGCTGATTCGATATGATGCTGGTGGGGCAAAGTGATGCTATAAAGATAATGTACCGTTATTTGTTTCTAAATTTGTCATTTCGCGGTTTTTTCCTAATCTGAATGAATGGAGGCAGAGCCATTATGTGCATAGAACTTATTATTCTCAAAATTTCCAAATACGCTTGATACCACCCTGTAGGAACGGTTACATCTGAAGTTATTCTACTGCCATACGGTTCCTTCTGGTTAAAGGTACGGTTGGCCTTGGCGGTGGGTATCCTGTGAAAATATTTCCAACCGTCAAAAACCGCCACAAACAGAAAGAACATCAAAATGTAGACAGACTTTGTCCGTATACAAATAAGAAATATCGCATAAACAGTATGTTATTGTCATATGGTTGACCATTGTTATGTAAACAAAAGCATAAAAAGTTACTTTTCTGATGTTTGTTTTTATTATGATGGTAAACATAAAGAGCGTTCTTTGTGGGTGAATTCCTGATATGGAAATAATAAAGAGCGTTTATGCCATTTGTGTGTGATTAGCCAGTAGCATTGTGCTGTCTTCTGTAACACACTCAGGCTCTTGCTTAGGTACAATATAGTAGGTCTTTATGATAACATGCTGTTTACGCGATGGTCATGGTATATATGAACGAAACTGTATGCGTTTTACTGTTTTTTTTCTGTTTACGGTGATTGGAACAAATATGAATATTTTCGACAACTAAGGCCTCACGTGCCTTTAATAATAGAGCGTTGGCGCCTCGTCGAGTAATTAAAATATAACCCACTCACCACTAAATGGTTTCAACCCTGCATGGTGAAATTGTCCTGCTGAATGTCTATGACGCTGGTGGATGCTGTTGGTTCGATACGATGCTGGTGGGGCAAACTGATGTTGTTAAGAAACTGTACCGATACTTTTTTTCTAAAGTTGCCATATGTGCATAAAACATTCAAAAACATATATATTTAAAATAATGGCACTGTTAGTTATCTCAAACTGACCTTAATCAAGATGACTATTTCTGTCGTTTTTTCAAACACCAGAACAGCCATGATTAAAATATGCTTCTTCTCAAATTATTCAGATTACCCAAACACTGCGAAAATGTCAACTATCGCAAAATAACGGTAAATATTTTCTTAACAGCATCACTTTTCCCAACCAGAATCGTAGCAAATTAGCGGGACCCACCAAATTAGCAGGACCCACCAAATTAGCAGGACCCAACAGCAGCATAACAAATTAGCAGGACCCACCAAATTAGCAGGACCCGCCAAATTAGCAGGACCAAACAGCAGCATAGCAAATTAGCAGGACCCACCAAATTAGCAGGACGCACCGAATTAGCAGGACCCACCGAATTAGCAGGACTCAACAGCAGCATAGCAAATTAACAGGACCCACCACATTGGCAGGACCCAATAGCAGCATAGCAAGTTAGCAGGACCCACCAAATTAGCAGGACTCAACAGCAGCATAGCAAATTAACAGGACCCACCACATTGGCAGGACCCAATAGCAGCATAGCAAGTTAGCAGGACCCACCAAATTAGCAGGACCCACCGAATTAGCAGGACTCAACAGCAGCATAGCAAATTAACAGGACCCACCACATTGGCAGGACCCAATAGCAGCATAGCAAGTTAGCAGGACCCACCAAATTAGCAGGACCCACCTAATTAGCAGGACCCAACAGCAACATAGCAGATCCACCAAATTAGCAGGACCCACCGGATTAGCAGGACCCGCCAAATTAGCTGGACCCAACAGCAGAATTGCAAATTAGCAGGACCCACCAAATTAGCAGGACCCACCAAATTAGCAAGACCCAACAGCAGCATAGCAAATTAGCACGACCCACCAAAATAGCTGGATCCAACAGCAGCATAGCAAATTAGCAGGACCCACCAAATTAGCAGGACCCACCAAATTAGCTGGATCCAACAGCAGCATAGCAAATAAGCTGGACCAACCAGCAGCATATCAAATTAGCAGGACCCACCTGCCCTGTCCCTTAATAATAGCTGATTATACATACAATGAAGATGATGATATGTGAAATTCACGATTTTCACCTGATAGATCCAGAGATATTCTTTGAAAATATCTTGCCATTTTTGACTGAATTTATGCAAAACGTTCGTCACCCCCCCCCCCCCCCCTTAAGTAAAGGGCTCAGATCTTGATGTGCGCAATTAGAGTGGCGAGACATCGCGGGATGTGCAGTGAGATACGAGTGAGAGAGAGGTGATGAGAGGGAATAAATGTTCTCCTTGACCTTCTGTGGGTGACAACTAATATAATGCCTATAGTTATTGTCTGTTTCAGTACGGCTTTTCTACACTCGAAGTACATTTCATGGGACATTCAGAAACGTTAGGCAAATGATTCTCAAAATGATATCAATATATTAATTTCCCAATACGTGTTCTGAGAATGGGACAGAGACATCAAACCTCATATATATACATAGATCAACTAATGACTGTCAATGAACTTTTACCATGCATGCACGCATGAAGCGAACGACCCAGACATTATCGTCAATTGTGTTCAAATACTTAAGATATGATGGATTATGATTGCTTTTGGATTAGCATTGTCAACCAAACTGTCAATTTTTGAAAAATTACTGTCGATAATTTCTTTTTTTTTCTCCAAAAACTGCTACAATTAATATGAATATATGAGGATATGGTGTTTTATGGTGCATAGTCATACAGTGTGTTCGCAAACAGAATCAGTGATCCGATTACCGTATATCCGCTCTGAGTGGTATTAAGATCTATAGATAAAACTTTATGAAATGTTCCCGAACTAGGTGTATAACAATGTACAATTCGACTCCAACAAGCTTATTGTATATGTCGCATTTGCATTGTGTTTGGGCACTCTGCGTATTTTAAATCTAATTTAATGTAATTTTGCATGTTTGTCGGTATAGTTGGCTAGCCTATCTCATATATATTTTTGAAGACCTCTGTCTGTATGTATGTTTGTTTGTTTGTTTGTTTGTCTGTCTGTCTGTCTGTCATTTATACAAATCTACGATTCTCGAATTTTATCGGGTCGCCGAGCCCGTGCGACGCCAGCTTCGCGCATGCGCAGACCAGATCTCGGAAACGGGTAGAGCTATCGACTTGAAATTTTGTTTTTGAATAGCCCGGACAACGTCGGGCTCATCGGCTAATCTCATATATATTTTGAAGACATCTGTATGTTTGTCTGTATGTCTGTCATTTATACAAATCTACGATTCTCGACCGATCGGGACGAAACTTGGTACGTGTGTGTAGTTTGACCAGGCGGTCGTCGTTGTCGTATTGGCGAGCCCGTGCGTCGCCCGTGCAGCGCATGCGCAGAAGAGATCTCGGAAACGGATGGAGCTATCGACTTGAAATTTGCTATGTGAATGTATCTTGCCCCGGATACGAATTTTATCGGGTCGCCGAGCCCGTGCGGCGCCCGCTTCGCGCATGCGCAGACGAGATCTCGGAAACGGGTGGAGCTATCGACTTGAAATTTGCCATGTGAATGTATCTTGTCCCGGATACGAATTTTATCGGGTCGCCGAGCCCGTGCGACGCCAGCTTCGCGCATGCGCAGACGAGATCTCGGAAACGGGTGGAGCTATCGACTTGAAATTTGGTATGTGAATGTATCTTGCCCCGGATACGAATTTTATCGGGTCGCCGAGCCCTGCGACGCCAGCTTCGCGCATGCGCAGACGAGATCTCGGAAACGGATGGAGCTATATCGACTTAAAATTGGTATGTGAATGTATCTTGCCCCGGATACGAATTTTATCGGGTCGCCGAGCCCGTGCGACTCCAGCTTCGCGCATGCGCAGACCAGATCTCGGAAACGGGTAGAGCTATCGACTTGAAATTTGGTTTTTGAATAGCCCGGACAACGTCGGGCTCATCGGCTAGTAATAATATATTAGCACAGGAAGAGAAGCATTCTGGTACGCGGTTGGTTAGCTTAACCCTTAGCTTTCTGAAATTTTGCGAAAACCCTGTGTCAATGCATTCTCTTATATATGTGAGTCGCTCATAGGGCGCCTCGCATATATAAGAGAATGCATTGGCCTAACAATATTTACCTTGACCTTGTAAACTAGTGCATTTTATTATATATGCGCGTTCCCTATGGGAGACTCGCACATATATAAGAGAATGCACTGCCACAAGGTATTTAATGCTGCACCAGCGCAGCTCCCTTCATGAAAGGGTTAATTTGACATGTCTCCTTTGAACCTCCAAATTATGTATATCTAATGTATGAAGGAAGGGTAAGATGGGTCATCGCTATAAATACACCAATATAGAGTACTTAGAATATGACTTATGTTCTAGTTTGAATCAGTCAATACCCCTTCCCATAGATCCTTTTCATGATAAAATTAACTCGATCGTATATATTAGTATCCAAATATATAAGATGTGTGCGGAAACCAATGTTCAATGAACATCAACATATTACCGTCAACACATTACCATAAACAAAGACCATTCAAATAAACAAAAGCAACGTCATCGCTTTCTATATATAATGGCGAACTTTCGTGATGATTTTCGTCAAAATGAACTGATTACATTATGAAATACAGAAATAAGTCAAGCTATATACTGACAATTAAGGAGGACGACCTCAGCTGTTGGTAAAAAAAAACACAGATAAGTACACTAATTATTGATTAGAGATTACATCATCGAAACATTATATAATAGTCCATATGGATTATTTTCCAACCTGTACGGCGAGTGACACAACCCACAAAGGGACACACCCACCTCTCCAATGTAAATAATGCTTTTGTACATATTTTGTTAGTTGATGGCAAGGGCTATACAGAGCCCATGGTGTGTTCTCGTCCTGCATGCATGGTAAAAGATAACTGATATAGCATGTTCTGGTTTGAGCCATGCATGCAGTTTACATCCCTTCCCACAGATCCTTCGGTCGACATCCATTTCTATACAGATCCTTCTCTTGATAAAATTAACTCGATCGTAAATATTAGTATCCAAATACATAAGATGTGTGTGGAAACCAATGTTCAATGAACATCAGCACATTACCGTCAACATAGACCATTAAAATAAACAAACGCGACGTCCATCGCTTGCTAATGACGAACTTTCGTTATGATTCTCGTTAAAATGGACTGATTACAGAAATAAGTCAAGTCATACTGACAAGGATGACGACCTCAACTCTCGGTGAAAAAAAAACATAGATACAAAATGTACGCTATATATTGATTAGAGATTACATCATCCGAAAAATTATATAACTTATAATAGTTTATACGTATTTTCCAAACAGAATTTTTTTTTAATTTTCAAATCCAAAAATGAAATTTCGAACGGTCGTAATTTTGTCCGGTATGAGAATCCCCCGCCCGGTCTCATGAGGTTGGCTGAAGCACTGAACGGCGAGTGGCACAACACACAAGATGACACTCCTCAGATGTCAATTATGCATTTGTAAATATGTTGTTCAATTGGTGGCAATCGCTAGTTCCCCTCAGTGTGTCCACGTCATGTGTGCATGGTATAGAAGATAACTTATATGTTCTGGTTTGAGTCAGTCGACATCCCTTCATATATAGAGATCCTTCTAATGATAAAATCAACTCGATCGTAAATATTAGTATCCAAATGCATAAGATATCTGTGGAAACACATTACTATCAGCAGGAACCGTTACAATAAACAAAAGCGACGTCCCTCGCTTGCTAATGAAGCACCTTCGTGATGATTCTCGTCAAAATGGACTGATTGCATCATGATTAACCGGGTGTGACTAAACACCACCGGACCAGCCCGGACCAGCCCGGACCAGCCGGACCAGCCCGGACCAGCCCGGGCCAGCCCGGACCCCCCATATGGACTATATGAGTGATTTTAAGGGCAATATAAGTGCAGGGGTGTCATGGAAACCCACCCAGGGTCACTATTAACCCTCAAAATGCCGGCATCGGCGAAAAATTTTCGCCGCGAAATGAAGCTAACAGCCCGGACCGCCCCTGCTGCGTCCAGGCATGATTTTAGTATCCACATCTGTGCGAGGTTGTTAATGAAACCCAAATACGCACGGAGAGTGGTCAAGGTCAAACGGAAGTGCCGCTTATTAACCCTAAACTTCCCAGATTCATCCAGAATTACAAAATTGCGCCCCCAATAAACAAACTCACAGCCGGGACCCCTTAATGTCCTCGTACTTCTAATAACTCCTTACATGTGTGTTGTGGAACTACCATCGACTACACTCACGAAGATACAAGGGCGACACGCCCACAAATGCCTGGCAATTAACCCCCAAAATGCCGCCATCGACTATTATGTTTACCCATAACGACGCTGACAACCCGGACCATCCCGGTCCAGCCCGGACCCCCCATATGGACTATATGAGTTATTTTAAGGTCAATATAAGTGCAGGGGTGTCATGGAAACACACTCAGGGTCGCTATTAACCCCCAAAATGCCGGCATCGGCGAAAATGTTCGCCGCGAAATGAAGCTAACAGCCCGGACCACCCCTGCTGCGTCCAGGTGTTTAGGGGTTAATAAACGGCACTTCGTTTGACCTTGACAACTCTCCGCGCGTATTTAGGTTTCATTCACACCCTCGCACAGATATGGATACTAAAATCACACCTGGACGCAGCAGGGGCGGTCCGGGCTGTTAGCTTCATTTCGCGGCGAACCTTTTCGCCGATGCCGGCATTTTGAGGCTTAATAGCGACCCTGAGTGTGTTTCCACGACACCCCTGCACTTACATTGGCCTTAAAATAACTCATATAGTCCATATGGGGGGGGTCCGGGCTGGGCCGGGATGGTCCGGGCCTGTCCGGGCTGTCAGCGTCGTTATGGGTAAACATAATAGTCGATGGCGGCATTTTGGGGGTTAATTGCCAGGCATTTGTGGGCGACTCGCCCTTGTATCTTCGTGAGTGTAGTCGAGGGTAGTTTCACAACACATATGTAAGGAGTTATTAGAAGTACGAGGACATTAAGGGGGTCCGGGCTGTGAGTTTGTTTATTGGGGGCGCAATTTTGTAATTCTGGCTGAATCTGGGAAGTTTAGGGGTTAATAAACGACACTTCCGTTTGACCTTGCCCACTCTCCGCGCGTATTTGGGTTTCATTAACACCCTCGCACAGATATGGATACTAAAATCAAACCTGGACGCAGCAGGGGCGGTCCGGGCTGTTAGCTTCATTTCGCGGCGAACATTTTCGCCGATGCCGGCATTTTGAGGGTTAATAGTGACCCTGGGTGGGTTTCCATGACATCCCTGCACTTATATTGCCCTTAA
The DNA here is from genome assembly GCA_032622095.1 of Siphonodentalium dalli. Lineage (NCBI taxonomy): Eukaryota > Metazoa > Mollusca > Scaphopoda > Gadilida > Siphonodentaliidae > Siphonodentalium > Siphonodentalium dalli. Next base: position 77,878,040 of record CP136065.1, on the reverse strand, counting down.
AATCACTCATATAGTCCATATGGGGGGGTCCGGGCTGGCCCGGGCTGGTCCGGGCTGGTCCGGGTGGTGTTTAGTCACACCCGGTTAATCATGATGCAATCAGTCCATTTTGACGAGAATCATCACGAAGGTTCTTCATTAGCAAGCGAGGGACGTTTCCATGACACCCCTGCACTTATATTGCCCTTAAAATCACTCATATAGTCCATATGGGGGGTCCGGGCTGGTCCGGGCGGTGTTTAGTCACACCGATGATTAACCGAATAAGTCAAGTCGTACTGACAAGGATGACGACCTCAACTGTTGGTGAACAAACACAGATACAAAATGTACGCTATATATTAATTAGAGATTACATCATCCGAAAAAATTATATAACTTATGATAGTTTATATTTTCCAACCTGAATTTTTTTAATTTTCAAATCAAAAATGAAATTTCGAACGGTCGTAATTTTGTCCAGAATGAGACCCCCCCCCCCCCCACCCGGTCCCACGTGGTTGGCTGAAGCACTGTACGGCGAGTGGCACAACATACAAGGTGGCACTTCCCACGCAGATGTCAATTATGCATTTGTACATATGTTGTTCAGTTGGTGAGAATCGCTATAGTTCCCATTATAAGGTGTGTCCACGTAATGGTAGAAGATGACTTAAATGTTCTTGTTTGAGTCAGTCGACATCCCTTCCCACAGATCATTCTCATGATAAAATCAACTCGATTCAGTGCTCGATCGTAAATATTAGTATCCAAATACATAATGTGTGTGAAAACACATTACTATCAGCAGGGACCATTAAAATAAACAAAAGCGACGTCCCTCGCTTGCTAATGAAGAACCTTCGTGATGATTCTCGTCAAAATGGACTGATTGCATCATGATTAACCGAATAAGTCAAGTCGTACTGACAAGGATGACGAGTTCAACATGACCGGCACGCGACTGTTTGTTTACAAACGATGAAAAATAGTCCAGGCGTAAACAAATAGTCCGTCGGAACGTCTTCAGTTCATCGAAGCGCGGAACATTTCGGTGTGATGAAAGGTTCTGTGTTTGTCCACTCATCAGATAGTTTTATCGTTTAAATCTATAGTCTAGTTCAGGTGTTAGTCAAATTTCTGCTGTTCCGTGGTGAAAAACACATGAAGTCTGTCATGACTGGCAGCTGTCCATCGTATCCCCCATCAGCGGGCTGGCGCAGCGAAGCAGGGACGTATGGAGTTGGTGGTGTGGGGGTAATCTGCTCCTTATTATTTCACTTCACCAATGGATGCCCTTGATATTCATAGAATTAACAACATTACCAGTTGCAAAAAAAGCTAATGTTAATTGAAAACAAACTCTTATTTTAAATATGTTAGTGTGGCTACATGGAGGTCTGAGTAGTTACTGAAACGTTATGGAAACTGTTTTAAGATAAATACAATTGTGAACGAATGCGCATGAAAAAACGAGCAATGATGGAATTATTCTAGTATATTCTCCGATCGGGCTTGATGTAAAAAACAAAAACAAAATTATACCACGTTTATATCTATCGGATATTTTAGTTTTACTACCAAGCGCCCCCACCCTGTATGTTCAATCATTACCCCCTCCCCGCCCTCAAAGAAAATTGCCTCCAGTCCCACCATTATCTTCATCTTGCGTACGTAGATTAATAAGTCTTAAACCAAAATTGATTCACATTGAGCCAATTAACCTCCGGGGCTCTTAATTAAGAATATGTGTAAACAAAACTACAAAGTATTGTAATGTATCCGAGTCGAATCTTCGGGGAAATATAGGTAAGAAAATATAGCGGTCAAACAAATTAAAGGCCGGTAGATAATAGGCGTTCATTTGAGATAACCGATAACGAAGGAAATTGGATTTGTGTTCAGAAAATTAATGAAGATTGGGTTTCTAATAATTTAATTGCTGTGTGGTTTGGTTCTGCGTGGGTGAGCTATATCTTTTCATTGGATTTCTATATTCCATTCATGCGATATTCAGTGACGTCAAATGAGATACACACTCGGACACTCCGAAATACGAAATGATATAAGCAATATATTCGGAATAGATAGTAAATGTAACGGACTCGATATTCTCTGAAAAGGTGTTACATATTATCAGGTTTCAAGATTTCACACAAGAGTTCTTTATTTTTACGGTATCAGAATAACTGACAATGAACGCCCGCTTTGTTGTTAAATGACACATGGTTCTCAGTGCCATGCCAAAAAAAGCGTGCTTTCTTTTCATAAGTCAGAATTAATTTAAACATAAAATTTACTCAAACTAAAATAAAATCCTCATCCTCTGAGGTAATATGCGGGAAATCGGAATCTATGTGCGGGGAAATCGGAATTTCCGAATCTGTATAGGGGAAATCGGAAGCTATATGTGTGAGGAGATGGAATCTGTCCCGTTTCAATCAAGATTAAATAAAATTCGTTTAATGTCATATTGGGGGAAAATTATACACGTGACCTTTAGCAAATTAATTACCCACTATGCTTGAATGCGGTGTCTTTTTCACCTGTACCGTTTCTAGTCTAACTATGCCATGGCTACCAAATTTAAATTGGTCAGTGTTTCGCTCGCATGCAAAAACCAATCAGACGCGAAAATCTCGAAATTATAGGAAATTACGCTGGATTCGCGTCAGACCTTCGGGTAGTATTACCTCCATTACACAACCAATTAACCAGCATCTCTAATAAAGAACTCGCTGAACTTTCCACAGAGAAGCAGACCATTCTAATATCTGACACCCCGTGTCTTCCATTAATATTAGCTTCCTAAAATAGTGCGAACATTCATCATTGACTCATTAAGCAATATTCAAATTTTCAGCTAATCATTGCGATATTTATGATAATTAGTACCTAATTAACATGGTTCGTCCAACAACCATCTGTTCGTTTGAGTGAATCCGCATTTGGAGCATGCACCACGAGCAGTTGTGTAACGTTGGTCAATAGAATGGACCGGTATATTTGATTTTGTACTTTCTAAATAAAGATGGACGACATATGCGCTGTGACGACAGGTGTCTTTAACCGCCGTGTAGCGCTATGTTCAGACTGAGACTGGGCATCTGGAACTCAGGGTCTGTTTCCTCTTCGATAAACGTTAGCTACGCCCCTCTCCATTATTCTCTCTCCAGCATAAAATAAGCTAATCAAATGATTTAGTTGGGGAGGGGGTTGAATATGTTTTCAAGATGCGCCATATATTTGAAATAATATAATAATATATAAGACAATACAATTTGTATTCGAGCATAACAAACCAATCTCGAGAGGGTATACAGGATAATTTTATTTATACAATATACATTTGAACAGAACTTTAAATTCAAATATGAATCGGGTGGAACGATGCCAGGAGAGTAGTGATTCGTGCGCGAAACGCCCAATGTGCTCGAAAAGATCGAAGAATCTGATCCCTCACATGTCTATTTAAAATGCCACACATACCATGCCTGGCCGCAGCAAAAGTTTCGATTTGGGTTAGAATCCACGAGCTTTAATAAGGACGATGGAACCATGCTTTTGTTAGAGCTTATATATATATTGACTGTCTTCATATCGTCCCCCCCCCCAATTCTCTGGTATTGATATCGACCAGGTTTTGTTTATAGGACGTCGCTATCAAATCAAACTAATACATATCTTAAAGATGCCCTGTCTGCTGGTGATTGCGAGTATATTTCGTTCTTCTTTTGCTCAGTTTATATAAGCTGAAAATTAACATAGATAATTTTAACCTATTTAGGTCAAATCGGACATGGCAACTTTAAAGATAGTATATGCTTACGTTGCCCATTTTCAAGAAATTCACTCCATCATTATTCTACAAGTTTTGTATCTGTCCTCCACTGGATGGAGTTATTGACCAAAGTAACTCAATTATAAAATAAACTGTCCTCAAAATTCTGGTCATGTGATTCAAGCAAATTAATTTTTTCCATGGGGAAACAAGAGCATCGCTATAGGGTGTGGCAAAACACGCCCTTTTGGGCATTTCGAATTACCGCAAAATACAACAACAATTTGAGCTTACAAAGAATATCTGATATACCCATAATTGCAATGCCAAAATGCGATCAAATCTAAGTCGAAAAAGGGCTGTAACTCATGTGAAAATAATTGGACAGAACCCATATTCGAACTTGACCTGTATTTTCAGGTGGGAAATACACATATACCAGCTGTGGTTCAGATCAAATAATCCAACATGAGTTATCGGTCGGAAACCGAAATGTTGTGAAATCGATCATATCATAAGCCGAAAAACGTAAAATAATTGGAAGGAACTTATATTCGAATTGATCTGTATCTTTAGCTGGGAAATACAAACACCAACTTTGGTTCTGATCAAATAAAACAAATTGGAGTTATCAGTCGGAAACCAAAAATGTTAACGGACAGACAGACAGACGACGACTCGACGGACGGACAAACTGATTACATAACACGAAGGGCTTATAAAAATAGGTCCTTTTGTCTCTAAATGGCGTTCTTGGTTATATTCTTTTATACTTATATTCGGTGTATTGTTGCAGATTTCTTTTGCATTTAATGTTTGTTTTGAGAACTTAGTTTTCTGGTTCTTCGATCAACCAATCAACCGACAAGGACCCTCAATCTCATATTCATTTTCTCGCCAAAGGTACCCAATCCGATCAGACGGTCCCCATATCATCAAGATACAACAACAACATTTCTTCAAAATACGCTTTAGTTATCAAAATCGATTAATTGCAACAAAATAATGCTAACCACTGTCAACTATGGTATCAAATGCCCCAAAACGTGTTATTTATCAACATTGTGTTCAAGGAAATATGGCCGTATTATCACTTGAGTATCACGAAATTTATTACCACTTGATTTTAGAGTTATCCATCTTCATCCGCAATTTTGTCCGAGACCGAACGTTTGACGGCTTATTTCTGGGCCACAAATAATTGCACATCTCGAGAAATAGCAAACATCAAAAATCGATATCTGATCACTCTGAGCTTTGATGGGTGGGTTCCTCAACTCGAATCAAATATTTTTACCCCCCCCCCCCAAGCCACCAAAGAAATAGTATTTGGGAGCGTTAATTCGGATAATACATCTTTAAGTATTGTCTTAACCTGCTTTAAAAGGTCATTCGAATTGGGTTCATGCAGAATAACATAAAAGTCTGTAAAACAGCTATCAACAACAAAAGTACATGAAAAAATAGATTAACAATGTTCTTATTTACATTATTAATAAATATCCAATGTGAGAAATCAACATGGATAAAAATCCAATTAGTCCAATAAGATACAACAATTAAGTTTATTCGAAACTTGACGGTAAACATTGGAAAAGGTCAAAGCATTGAAAAATATTTTGAAAATCATATTCAAAATAAAATGGTTTAACTTACTAAATGAACGACTAGCAATGTAACTGTAACAGTTTTGTTTACATACAATGGTTTTATGTGTTGTGGTGTTTTTAAAGACGTATATATATTTTTGCACATTTACCCGAGTGCCTTTAAAACCTGTCGATTTAAGTAAAATTCTCACTGTTGGAATTTGGTCTAGTTTAACCCTTTCTATTCTAAGTGGATTCTCCCACCAAGTTTTAAAAAAGTGTACATCGGAATGGTTTATTATTGATTTGGAGGGATGTACAGGTAATATAATCAGACGACAGATAATAAAAGTGCAGAAGGAGCCCTATTTGTTGAGGGAAAATGTTCAGATAATAAGTTCAACGTTTGTTTGATATCTGAACATCAATGAGTGTTTAGTACATAAAGGCTTAAGAGAGATTGGTGTTGGAAATTTTGAAGATCAACACCTGGAAGGAGGTCCATTTATTCCTGGAATTGTTGGTTTTTGGTAAATCAAGATTGAAAGCATCAAAACAGAACACAATCACTGTACATCTGTCCCGACTTGTTCCAATGTGATTGTCTCCATGCATCTGTAGTCGCAGAAAGACTACATACACGTGTGTAAACACACTCCCTCACATATGTAAAGGGATACTTGGGGGGACAACCAAATTGACAGAAAACATTTTGTTTGATCATTTTATAACCTGGTGAAAATGTGTCGACTTCTGATTCTAGTAAAACTGTTCAGCGACATAAAGCTATACTTATAGTGGCCTTGTCGGAATAGACTTTATAAAACATATTGTTGCAGTGTCTATATATATAGAGGTATCGAACCCTGAATCTTTAAATTCATCGGCCATCAGTTATGTTTTTATATCATCATTCAGGGGCATCAGGAAGACGACCAACCATGGTCATGCTGCTCCTGCATGTACAATGCATACCATATACTTGTCCATTTTTGTTTTTGTTATATATCATTTGTTATTGTACAAATAATAAAAAAAACAATCAAATACCTTAATATTTTCTGGGGAATGTGTATATGCCCCATGCGCATCTATAGGTAATTGAGATTGGAAAATATTGCAGACAATTTGTGCATGGTAGACACAGACCTGTGAAGTATGGTGACAATTTTAAACATTTATATTCCGACCATGCAGGCTTTGGACAAATTAGACCCAAAGACGGCCAAATTTAGAAAATTTCCCATGCACTATATATATTGTGCCAATGCATTCTCTTATATATATGCGAGTCGATCATATGTCGCCTCGCATATATAAGAGAATGCATTGGCCAAATAGGTGTGAAGTTTTCGTCATTAGAAAACTCGTATATAACACTAGTCAAAAATAGCCCAATTTTGGTGCAAATTAAATTCCTAACTGTTGGTAATTGGTTTCGTCCAGGAGAGAAAGAAGTTGATAATTTCGACACACACCTCCAATGATGTCCATGTAGCATTGGAAATGTTGGTTTGGTAAATTAAGATTGGAATCATCAAAACATCACACAACCTGTGTACATCTGTCCCGACTTGTTTCAATATGATGGTCTCCATCTAATCATAGAATCGCTACACGTGTGTAAATACGTCACCTCGTCAGAAGACACGTGCTGTTTATCGCTCTGTTATTGCAAATAACAAGATATCTGTAGGTTTAGAAAAATTCAGTTTTGAAATTAAATTCAAACGGCGTGTCAAATTAACACGGCGCGATGCACGAGTCAGATGAACAGGTCAAGCGAACAGAGATTATCGGGGGAATCTATTCGACGATCTACATAAAATATTGTTGGTTCAGGGCCATGAAACTTCCAAATGTATTCCTCCCGCTGCGTATGGGGGTCTATACCACGTGCCACAAGTCTCCAGACTCAACACCCGCGATCATATTCAGATTATGAATATATAGACTATCAGACCTGAACGGTTTATGTGATTGGATCAACAAATTTGACGCAGACCTGTGTCAACCTGACTTCACAGAATCACAGTGAAAGAATCTTGAATACTATATATCAATGATCAAGAGTCTGTATCTTAAGATCCATGAACTGTCAGATATACACAACATTAGTTAATCTTCAGGTTATATCAGACAAAAACAATAGGAACAATACTCAGTAAGTATATATAAAGTAAAGTAAGTAAAGCTTTATTATTCTCAGCCATTATACATGGTACATGAGAAAACGTATATATACACTTTATACAGATCATAACTCTCCAGGGTTTGTTCCGAATATTCGAACTTACTGTGATTACAAGTATACATAAATAAAATACAATGGAAACAATAATCAGTTACGATCTAATATTGCATTATCATGTCCACAGTCCACGCGAAGGTGGACAGTTCGAGACCAAATAGGACCGGCTCAAATATCTTGTCTTATATGGCCAGATATAACAACTTAGCCTATACTATAGAATGTGTTTTTCTGAAAGAGAACTCGGTGGTTAGTGGCCACCCGTTGTCTGCTATCAGAACGTAGTTTGCAAATTACGTCATCTTGCACCTCTCGCAATTAGATCAGATATACTCTTAATAGGTAAATATGCAACCTTGTTAATATATCGATAGATTCGATAAGACTGGGGGTAAATATTTGCAGGAAGCTCAATTAAACGCGTCTCCCCGTGGGGATTCGGAGATTACGTCCCAGCATCATCACGCCTAGTAATCTGTAGATTGTCAAACTCGGACCGATATCTAATCAGCCGCTTGGTCAGGTAACTCCCGATGGCTCTCGTCGACCAAATTATCGTTGTTGTTAATGTCGCGACGTACATCCTGAGTTTTATTATGAGAGTTATTGTTCTGTCGGCTGGCGTTTTAAGATGGAATCTTTCATTGAATGATTTGAGCAATATTTCAGGAATATAATCGATTATACAGTCCACACGAAGTGGAAAGTTCGAGACCAAATAAGAATTATATAGAGGATCTCACATGAGTTTCTATTTTATACGGAATTTATCAACCGAGTTCACTAAATTCGATTTGAGCCGAGGTTTACCGAGGCTCAAATAGAATTTAGTGGACGAGGTTGATAAATTACGTATAAAATAGGACGAGTGTGAGATACTTTTTATCACATGATCAAATAAACGCGAAGCAATGAGAAATATCCATCGAAAACAACGATAAAAACCGCAGCGATCGCAAGTCATTTGAAGAACGAGGTGACGTCATCGCACGCGCTGATATTAAACGTGTCTCTTATCGATAATTATGAAACTGCTTTTATGGGCAAATTATGTGATAAAAGACTGTCTCGAATATCTGGTCATATTTGGCTAGAGGTAATCAACTTGTCCTATACTATAATGTGATGTTGCTTTCTTGCTGATAGAGAACCCAGTGGATACTGGCCACCCGTTGTCTGCTATCAGAACGTAGCTTATACAAATTACGTAATTTTGCACCTCTCGAAATTAGATCAGATATTCTCTTAATAGGTAAATATGCAACCTTGTTAATATATCGATAGATTCGATAAGACTGGGGGTAAATATTTGCAGGAAGCTCAATTAAACGCGTCTCCCCGTGGGGATTCGGAGATTACGTCCCAGCATCATCACGCCTAGTAATCTGTAGATTGTCAAACTCGGACCGATATCTAATCAGCCGCTTGGTCAGGTAACTCCCGATGGCTCTCGTCGACCAAATTATCGTTGTTGTTATTGTTGTTGTCGGCGTACATCCTGAATTTTATTATGAGAGTTAGTGTCATGTCGGCTTGTGTCTTTACGTTGGCATCTTTCACTGAATGATTTTAGCCATATTTCAAAAATATAATCGATTATACAGTCCACAGGGAGGTGGAAAGTTCGAGACCAAATGGGACTGGCTCAAATATCTAGTCTTCTTTGGGCAGGCGTTATCAACTTGTTATATGCTATAAAGTGTGTTACTGATAGAGAACCGTCCCGGTGGTTAGTGGCTACCCATGTCTGCTCTCAGAACGTATAGTTAACTATCCAATTGCGTCATCTTGAATCTCCCGAAATTAGATCAGATGTATTCTTAATAGGTAAATATGCAACCTTGTTAATGAATCGATAGATTCGATAAGACTGTGAGTAAATATTTTCAGGAAGCTCAATGAAACGACGAAATGCACCTTATTAAAAGTTGCTCTCTACTATCACACGAACGTCAATCATTCTTTAAACAACTACCGAAAGACATCCAAGAGTAAGCTGGAATAGCCCAATTCAAACAACTAATGACATGCCCCAACCGAATGTTCTAAAATCAATTGCCCATTTTGTCTACCACGGACTTGCCAAAAAGGGACAATGGCAACCTAGTGACCAACATCTAGACAGAATAAGCAACCAGACGAAAGCGAATCCCCAATAAGATCAAACTGCACACAAATATAAATCGCTCCAATAATAATGTGTCACGACCACAAATGGTATCCATGCCCTTTCTCTACATTGTTTTATATTATGTATCTATATTATGTATCTATATACTTGACCATATTTGGTGTAAAAGTGTAATAAATTGATTTGATTTGATATAATTGGCATTGTGTTATCCAAGTTCGAAATATAATTCAACGATTCTAAGTCTTGGCTCCGGCGGTCTTGTTTCAAACTTAAAACCCCTTTATTCGTGGCTAAAACACGTATGTAATGTGTTGACGCACGCCATAAATCTTGGAATATCACATATCCACAACATGTTAATAGCATTGCGTCCCTTCAGAGGTGTTACCGCTCAAGACAAATCCAACACCGCGACAGGAGATAAACCTTAGTTTCACACCTTCTCTCGAAATTAGCAACCGGATCCAACACCTTGTAATTTAGATTACCATTCATTTACGAATCTAAATTAATTGATTGAAACGGTTGTTTTTTTTTTATAAAAGATAACAATTAACAACTCTTTGGCGCACACTAAATGAGAAGAATTATATTTTTCATAATAATTCTTTGTAGCGATCTTGTGTTGCGTTTTCAGAAATAAGAACTTGAGTTATTTATATCGGAACCATATTAGATTTTAGCGAAAGAACAGGGAATGGTTCGTTCTTGTGAATAGCATGCAGGCTTCAGTCTTATATATGGATACATGTTATTTGGGACACGATCAGATAAAATAGAACTCAATTATCTATAGCTGTGCCCCCATGCACCAAACTTGGATTGGACTAAATATAAACTCTTGGAAATCCATTGGATCAGCTACGTTTGTGAAATGTCGTCATTGACATCTCACGAGGCGTTAAACGTTCAAAGGATTTCCATTTGCAGAGCTATAGACCATGCCATGAATCTCTGGCTAACGCCCGTAGATATCATATTCCAACATTACAATTCCTGGGAACTTTTTGAAGTTTTGACAGGGAACTTTATAAAGTCGAAAAATAACACAGGGAATATATTTCTCAGTTATTATATACCTGCTCGTGTATGTATTTCACTGTATACTATAGGTGGGCGTGCCAACTCGAAATTGCGCAAATTAAGTGACTTTGTGGGCGATTTTGCTTTGCGTCGCTTACAATTATGGATTTTTTTCCTGGGTAATTAATTCAATATCTATTGCGATATCGGTTCACATGCAAAGGTCACAGAAAAGGATGCGAACTCAAGCTGGAACCACACCTAATGTAAAGTATATATTATTGAGGAACATGTATTTTAGCAAAGAAATTGTTTGTTCGATGAGAAAAAGTTCCCTGTCATAACCGGTAAGAACATCATAAAGTTCCCAGGTTTTGTACTGCATGGTGGAATAATCATGATCTCTACGGGCGTTAGCCAGAGTAGAGATTCGTGGCATGATCTACAGCAGAACAAAACATGTATACAGACGTGTTAACGCACGCCATAAATCCTGGAGTATCACATGTACACAACATGTTAATGGAATCGCGTCCCTTTAGATGTGTGACCGCTTTGAAACAATCGACACTTAGAATGGAGATAAATCTTACTTTCACACCTTCTATCGAAATAATTAAATTAGCTGCCCGGATACAACACCTTGTAATTTTGATCACCATTCATCTACGACTTCTAAAACATTTGAATCAAACGGTATATTTTTTACAGATATCAATTAGCAACTCTTTGTAGTCCACTAAATAAGAGATACATTGTTTCATGACTATTACCACTTCCCCCGAACTTTCTCGAATTAATAACAATTTTCGAAATAAGAACATGTGTTCACGATACAGGAGCCATATTATAATCTTATTTTATCGGATCCTGTCCCCAAACTATATACCCACATGATATTTAATCATGTTGCCCACAAGAACAAACCATTGCCCTAACCGGATGATATTCTCTAAACTAACCACATGAGACTGTATATATTATATGCAATATTGTATAGATCGTTATCATATAATAATTCCATGAAAACATTCGAAATAATTTTGTATTTTAACATGCATTAGTTGGCAATAATTTTTGTGTAGTTTCATTCTGATAAGATGATGCCATGAATTTCTACTCTGGCTACGCCCGTAGAGATAATATTCCACCAGTTAAAAACCTTGGATTCGGGCTTGGAACTATGTGATGTTCTGACGGGGAACTTTATAACATTGAGCAAACAACTCATGCATGGAATATATTTATTCGTAATACTTGTTCCTTAATAAATCATTTCACATAGTTTGGGTGGTCCCAGCTCGAGATTGCATGAATAGATTGATGGCATGATCTACATTCTGACTGGAATATGATCGTGGATTGTCATCGGTGGAGGGGCGTCCATTCCAAATGGCTAATTTCCAACTCCACAATAATATTTAAACTCCGGAATTTAAGGTTCAGCTGCATTGGTTAAGGGACGGATAAGAACTCATCTTGATTTTGTTTGGTAGTAGTTTCGAGTTTTTCTTTTTCGCGGCAAGAACGTGAATCAAGGAACTTGAGTGGTGAAGCATCATAACAATTATACCTTTGTTGATGATATTGAATGATAACCATTGATAAAACTGGACATGATAACCTGTTTGCGTATGGAATATGTTAACGACGACAAAGGGATATTCATCATCGAATCTCGGCAGTTAAGTAAACACACACGCGCCATCTTGAGTTCAGCCTAATGAGGCACTTTCAGTGAGATCTGTCGTCGGCCGACAGTGATTACATCATGGGTACATGGAATAAGTCAAGTTAAATGCCGATGTTAATGGCGAGAATTGGTTTTGTTTCTTGTTTATGTAATTTGCTTGATCACTTGTAAATACTAATTTCACATATATACTTGTTTTGATATTTTATCTCAAATACTGTATGAATATGTACTGTTTTTATTGAGATTAAATAAATTCAAGTCCCCGGACAGCTGGGGACCTTAACTCGATAGAATTGTTCTTTGAAAGTTATAACGTTGTATGTGTAATAAATATATTAATACCATTAATATGCACTAAAACTACTTGACTTGAATAAAAAAAAATTATACAAACGGCGATTTTTGAAAGATAACATGCGTTTAACAATGTTTTGTCGCCCAAAAATTTAAATAAATTTAAAATTGGTTTCGTATATATACTAGTTTGTTTAAATTGAATCGTACAAAAATAAGAATTGAGTTCCTGATATGCATGGGAGCCAGATTAAAATTTCATTTTATCGGATCGTATCCCAAATTATCCACATTAGATTGAATCCTGATATTCACACGGGCAAACGTATATGATGATGATGATGATGATGCTGGTGATGATGATGATGATGATGATGATGATGCACCATGACATTCGGAAATTTTTATTTTTATTCGTATCTTATGAATATTTTGGTGGTTCAGAAATTGCAAGGAATCTGAAATAAGAATATGAAATGAAGAATTTGATAAGCAATTCTTCATATCAATTACCTTTGTGGATGGTAATGAATGATAAAACTGGACATGACAACCTGTTTGCGTATGGAATATGTTAACGATGGCACGGGCATATTCATCATCGAATCTCGACATTTATATAAACACACTTGCCAACTTGCTGAGCTTAATGAGGCACTTTCAGTGAGATCTTTCGTCGGCCGACAACGATTGCATCATGGGTTCGTGGAATAAGTCAAGTCACTTGACACACGTAATGGCTTTACCGCAACCCGCGCATGGACCTGTTTGTTTTCAAATGCTGACAAATGGTCCGTCAAATTACCAAAGCGGACCTTTGGCCAGTGACTTGAATCACTTTGAATACTTCAAGTTTTGGATGAGATAAAGATCGTGGGACCGGCGAAACACATTTTCAGCGACGACAGCGAATAATAACTGTTGAACTGCCTGTATGAGATGAATGTATATATGTCGGAATTTACTAGATTGCGAAACGGAACGCTTATCCGATGCGGTTATAGGCCGTGGGTAACATAATCGCAGTCTGTTATAGACGAGGTGGTGGATTCCAACAGATTCTCAAGCTTGAACTGAGCGAATGGACTCGTATGGATGGGGGACAACTTTCGATGAACAAATATCAAACTAATCCGAGTATATTTTAAGTTTGCTTGCAATCGTTGCCCTTTTTGCGGGGAAAACACATAACATTTCCAATGCGCTAAATCACCGGTCTTCAAAGAATTGGGCTTCGAGTGACATCAATTTGTATTTCTGCCCGCACAGCGATGAGAATATTATGGTTTACAGGTTTACACCTCGCTATTCCGTTGTATTGATTATGGCGCGGACAACGGTGAAAACACATAATTGTACCTTGGTAAATAGGCCCTTATGGAACGTATTGCTCAAATAGTGCCATATTTGACTTATTTCCCTGTGCCAATGCATTCTCTTATATATGCGAGTCGACCATAGGTCGCCTCGCATATATAAGAGAATGCATTGGCTTAACACATATTAAAAATTCTAAAATTGTCAAAGAATGTAGAAAAATATTATAAAAATTGTTAAAAAATGTAAGAAAAAATTATAAAATTGTTAAAGAATGTAAGAAAAAATGGTAAAAAGTGTTTTTTAGGCCAATGCATTCTCTTATATATGCGAGGCGACCTATGGTCGACTCGCATATATAAGAGAATGCATTGGCACAGGGCATAACTGTAGCCATCACAATGTGGCTCAAATAGTGCCATATTGGACTTATTTTGTTTTGAAATAGGTTCATATTGAACCTATATCGACGTTCAAATAGGTTCATAGTGAACTTATGATACAGGAGAAAAGTCTGAAGGTCAAATCAGAATCGTACCAAAGGCACCAGGAGGGCGATTAGTGTTGAGTTGTCGATTACGTCATGCTTGGCATCCCTGACGTCTGCCAGTAATACGAATCTTCCATCATGGACTGTAATAATTATTCATTTGTCAAATGATGCGTAAACAATATGTCAGATCACTCGCATATATTATCGCCAGATCCTCTGGCAAAGACGCGTGATTATGAATTGGTTATCTCTGGAAAATTTCAGTGTCGAACAATTAATGATGAAAGTCGTCTGCAATTTGTAGCTTGCGTGCGTTCTGCTCCTGTGAGACTTCGGCTCACTCAGTCCTTTGGCAATGAATGATATGAATTGGTCATCTCTGGAAACTTTCGACATCATATATCAGTGACATCAGCAGTTGTCTGGAAGAGTGGAGCCAGCTTCAGGTGCGTGACTAGAGGGTCCCCTTTGGGGTGTCCACCTTGAAATTTCCAAATGCCCCCCCCCCCCCTTGAATCAGACCAAAGTCCCAGGTTCGCATAATTCCATTTGGGCGCCACTGTTGGTCATATCCCCCTAATTACTGGTTCGAAAATCAAACCGTGGAACAATTTTAACCTATATGTGGTGTAAATTTCCAACTAATGTTGCATCAGGCATGAACTCTCCATCTGATGAAACATTTGACCAAAGTTGGAGGTTTAGACACCCCGACGTCCCTGGTCAGCTTACAATATGTTCGTATGTGGTTCCGGCTGATTTAGTCAAGTTAACATTGGTTATGATGCCACATTGGGGCACAGTATTCAGATAATGTCATATACTGCCCGTATGGATGTAGACAACTTAACGCTGCATGAGATTAAGTGATCATGGAAGTAGAAAGAAGGAGAAATCGTGTGGAGATAATTCAATCTTCAGAACACCAGAACGTTAGTTCGAGAATTTAATTTCATTACTTAAAGGCACGTGAGGCCTTAGTTGTCGAAAATATTCATATTTGTTCCAATCACCGTAAACAGAAAAACATTAAAACGCATACAGTTTCGTTCATATATACCATGACCATCGCGTAAACAGCATGTTATCATACAGATTTATTATATTTTACCTAAGCAAGAGCCTGATTGTGTTACAGAAGACAGCACAATGCTGCTGGCTAATCACACACAAATGGCATAAACGCTCTTTATTCGTTCCATATCAGGAATTCACCAACAAAGAACGCTCTTTATGTTTACCATCATAATATAAACAAACACCAGAAAAGTAACTTTTTATGCTTTTGTTTACATAACAATGGTCAAAGATATGACACTAACATACTGTTTATGCGCTATTTCTTATTTGTATACGGACAAAGTCTGTCTACATTTTGTTGTTCTTTCTGTTTGTGGCGGTTTTTGACGGGTGGAAATATTTTCACAGGATACCCACCGCCAAGGCCAACCGTACCTTTAAATTAAGACTTTAGGCAAGGTAATGTCCAGGGGCGCCGGGGAAGGGGGCATGTGGGGGCACTTGCCCCTGGCCCTGGCCCAGGGGAGTCCAGTTGGTACCCGAAAAGTGTCCTTCTGGCTGGTTTGCCCCCCTTGCCCTTTGTTGCTTCCGGCGTCCCCGGTATAATGTCAATTTCAGGTTTATCGGGTTAACCCTTTACCCAACAAACCGGCCAAAACCGGCCAAATAAAGCTTCAACAGCCTAAAATATCTTCGGTCTGTCTCAATAGAACCATACAAATATGGATATCATTGGAACCGGCTCATTGACCACATTGTGATGGTTATAGTTATGCCCTGTGCCAATGCATTCTCTTATATATGCGAGTCGACCATAGGTCGCCTCGCATATATAAGAGAATGCATTGGCCTAAAAAAAAATCTTTTTTTAACACTTTTTACCATTTTTTCTTACATTCTTTAACAATTTTATAATTTTTAATGTGTTAAGCCAATGCATTCTCTTATATATGCGAGGCGACCTATGGTCGACTCGCATATATAAGAGAATGCATTGGCACAGGGCCCTTCTGTTGGGTAAAGGGTTAACAAAACAATTTGAAAAGCATGCGATTTGCCGGTTGTGTAATGTTTTCTTGTGTCCATCGATTTTCTCACGTTCTAATTAACTAATGACATCATTGAACAGTCAATATTTTGTTTTCTTCTGCAATGGTATCTCCATATTTTGTGGGCAGAACAGGTTTCTGTTTTGTACAAGTCGAAACATCCTATATATATATGTGAATGTGAAAAGAATTTGATGATTTTTGATCCCGTCGCAGGAAAACAAGCAGTTCGTATAATTAGAGGAAGATATACATTTGCAATAGGCCAGTACGAGATTTTCGTTCCTGGACCTCTATATATTTGTGGGATCGTTTTATACTTGTGAAATGATCAATCGGCAAATATCTATATCTATATGGGTGGGCATTACTTTTTTCTGTTCTTATTTTGTATCTTCCATTATAACACAGCAATGTATCGTTGTATTCTTGTTTCATCTGGCCCAGATTGTCTTGTTAGTAATAAAGTTGTAATCTCATTTGACGGCATAACTAACAGAACGAACTTTGACTTCCTAAGCGTAATAATGATCACCCGAGCCGAAAACTAGAACAAAGAGAGTATATCTATGGTGAGGCTTTTAACTTCACCAAAACAGGGTATAGATCGAGTTTCTCATGTACCATAAGCATTATATTGGTTGAGAAAAAAAGCATTACTTACATATAGTTTTATACTTTAGGTATACGTTTTGACTCACAAGGCACCATGTTCGAAAATGTGGGTTTATGAAATTTTATGAAAACTGGGTTTTGGTTGAAATTTATCAGAAATCTGTTACCAATCGAAATATTGCACTCAAAGGGTGTGAATTGGATTTCTATACAGGGCTAGGATTTCGTCTGTTCTGTTGAGCGGATCCAATTGAAAAATTGACAGGAGACCCCACCCCAAGACAATATATATGTCATGGAGTTTGGGCATCTATTAGGGCGAAGCCTATTTCACTATTGGGGCCTGTTTGTCATGTGTTAATGTTAACGGGGAAAGTCTTTGAAAATATTTCAGTGTTAACTACGTACCGAGGGTTAACGTTTCGCTTTAGATGTTGACTCCATTATGGCATAGCAATATATCGTTGTATTCTAGTTTCATCTAACACAGATTGTCTTGTCAGCAATAAAGTTGGAATCTCATTTGACGGGTCATTTTATGGCATAACTAACAGAACGAACTTTGACTTCCAGCGCCTGCCTACGTGTAATCATAATCACTCGAGCATTAAAACCTCTTTACCTAAATGACGGACAGATGGGTCGGTGAATTCCGTGAAGTTCGACACGCGAATGCTCGAAACATTACACCGATCGTAAAAATTTTGACCACTGGACTGTTTTGTCAACCGCCGAATCAGTGGATAGGATTACATCAGTTCTGTGATATTAAATCTCGAAGAATGCGAACAGTCTGATTTTCACAACCCTTTATTTCATGCAGGCGTCCATTTTGTAGCAGACTAAATGTGAATTATCTTATGCAGAAACGTTTAAACTTTTATCAAGATGGCAATGTTTTCTAAGTTTATTGCAAGACATGTGTGATTACACCTTACGTAACTTAGATATTTATCAAGGGATTTCAGAAGGTTTTCAAATATTATTGTTCGCAGTTTCAAATCTAAAGTTCTTCTTTGTTTCTTATATGATAGCTACAGTAATGCCCTAAATAATCGACTCCTTAACCACAGCAGAATTATGGGTATTTTTTAAAGGATTTAGTCGGAAATATGGCTTGTTGTCATTCATCCGAAAGCTCTCACTCCGATGAATGGCAACAAGCCATATTTCCGACTAAATCCTGAAAAATTGCCCATAATTCTGCTGTGGTTAAGTAGTCGATTATTTAGGGCATTACCGTATGAGTCATCGGTTATTGGTTCAATTTGGCATGAATGTATACGCCATCATAGGCCTTTTACGGAAGTAATATGCTAACATTTTCCGTATATGAGGGACATTCTTCACGAGGGTTTTCATTTTCCGTCTTTTTATTAGTTTATCTGAAATGAGATTTCTTGTCCACGGGAACGCACAAATATCATAGACGTGAGTTTTCTAAAACAAAGTTCGCCATCATAAAAGCTTTTAGACCAGTGTAAACGGTGTTGTTCATACTTTCCGTTTTAGATTTATTCTTCTTTGTTGACAGGGAGATTGGTTCATTTTAAAATCTGGGTTAATAATGGAATCTTCATACCTGTATTAAAGGCACGTGAGGCCTTAGTTGTCGAAAATATTCATATTTGTTCCAATCACCGTAAACAGAAAAACATTAAAACGCATACAGTTTCGTTCATATATACCATGACCATCGCGTAAACAGCATGTTATCATACAGATTTATTATATTTTACCTAAGCAAGAGCCTGATTGTGTTACAGAAGACAGCACAATGCTGCTGGCGAATCACACACAAATGGCATAAACGCTCTTTATTCGTTCCATATCAGGAATTCACCAACAAAGAACGCTCTTTATATATGTTTACCATCATAATATAAACAAACATCAGAAAAGTAACTTTTTATGCTTTTGTTTACATAACAATGGTCAAAGATATGACACTAACATACTGTTTATGCGCTATTTCTTATTTGTATACGGACAAAGTCTGTCTACATTTTGTTGTTCTTTCTGTTTGTGGCGGTTTTTGACGGGTGGAAATATTTTCACAGGATACCCACCGCCAAGGCCAACCGTACCTTTAAGGGAATGAGAAATAAATAAATTTAATTGATTCCTATCTACCCATGTTTCAACTTGGCGCTGTGGGGGTATGACATGCAGCACATGTTGTGCACGCTTGTTTTCATTGTTCATTTGATTTGTGAGCGAAACATTTTCTCAGGACGTTTGTTTCTAATTTAGATTCAAATCGGACTTATTGAGCATCTATTAATATTAAAGGGTACGTGGCGTGTTCGCTGGTATATGTTTTCCTTCGGAAAAACAATGAAGATCTCCCTTTGGTAATCAACAATTCGTCACGGTTCGATCTGTGTTGCTTCTCTGCTTAATCGTGGCGGAGTTGCGGCAAACATAATTATAGCTAACGTATACAGTTAATTAATTTATAGTGTTACGGGTGTTTGGTTCACCTCTAAAATAATAAATCGTTTAGCCAAATCAGTTACAGGTATACTATAAATAATGAAAGGGCGCGTCGATTCTGTTTTGTTACGCAGAAAGATTATATACTTACTATAGAAATTTGAGAACTCGAATCTATCGGCTTTTGTTCAACAAAGGAAATATTAAAGCTTGCCGTCAGATTCGTTTGGCTGGTTAAAGATGCCCTGTTCGATTTGATACCGCATTAGTCAAAATTGTCTAAGTCAATTTTCAGCTTATTATATATAGACAATTTTTTTTTTTTAAATATAACGTGCAATCACCACCATTCTTATGGCGCACACATCACTAAAGTGCAATGAAATCCACATATAAGACCACGTGATCCACATAGGTATGTATACCTGTACCATGATATATTATTCCTCTGTATTAATACATGTACCATGATCTATACTCCCTCGTTGTGTGTATAAATTCAAGACCCATAGTAATGGTTTCGCAGTATACATATATACATATACATATGAACTATGAGACCCCATGATATGTGATCCACATTTAGGCATGTATACCCGTAACATGATATATGATTTCTATGTGTATATATATATGCATGTACCATACATGATATATAGTTCCTCTGTGTGTGAAAATTCACCACCCTTGATACACGATTTCGCAGTAAGAAGATATACATGTATGCACTATCAGACCCACTGATATGTGATCCACATATATAGTTACATGTATATATATATATACCTGCACCGTGATATATTATTCCTCTGTATATATACATGTACCAGCCATGATATAAAGTTGCTCTGTGTGTGTGAATTCGCCACTCATGCTATACGGTTTCGGAATATGTATATACATATATCATGCATATAGGTATGTATACCTGCACCATGATATATGACTCCTCGGTCCACTTTCAAAAAAAGGAGATAATAATCAATCACACGAGCAGGTGCGTGCAGGTAAACGCGTGCCACACCAATGAAGGTGCGACCATAAAGGGCCCAAGGATATGTATAAAGTAGCATTCGTTATTGAATTAAGACAGAGCAAATTGCCTGAGTGTGAAATTTAATGTCTACATCACTTATCTGTTTACAACCCCCTGTCCTCCGCGTTTTGTCATACAAATGAATAAGTTGTGCAATATGCGAGCAGTATCTGAATGCATTTCTAGAACCAGAGTTGTATAAATGCCACGGCTGACACTGCAGTTGTAAAACCATTTTGTTCAAAATTATACATTGCCCTTAAATTTCCCAGTTGAAATTTTGGCAGTCGGTTGCTTTTAACGCAGAACACTGTGAAGTTTCTACAAGCACCACCCAGGGGGCATTTATGGTTCGCTTTGTCAGGTTCACCATTCACTTTCAAACATGTGCATTTCGTCTCGAAGATCTTTGGTATTCCATCTGACCATATATACAGTTCTAAGTTGTTCATATATATGCGAACAATGTATCGGTAAAACTCGCACCTAAATTCGATGGCAAAAACATTCATGGCTGAGTTTCTCTTGGTGGATGAATATGCGAGAAAATTGGAGTGGGTTCTCCAAAAACCCCACACATGACCTCCGACAAAATTATCTTGCAATCCCAAACCCTAAGTTGTTCAACATTTGAGCAGTATAGATGAAAGCAGTTCAAAAGAAGCTCAAATGCCAAGACTGACACTGCATGCAGTTGTAAAACCATTTTTTTCTTCAGAATTCTATATACATTGCCCACAATTTCTCCGATGTTCCTTTTGACATGCATGGAACATATTGATATTTCTAAAAGCACCAGCCAAATGGCATATATTGTATAGCTCGCTTGTGCTTTGTCGGGAATCTATTCATCTTCATTATCGTGAAAATCGTCTTAAATCTTAGGTATTCTGGTTACAGAAAAACTGTTATTTGTATTGCCTTAAATCATATATACACACATCCGGAATACCATGCACACAAGATATCACTCGATACCCGATTACACCATTTGCATCAAATATTAACTTTTTTTTATATGTGCGTCCGTTAAAGACACGGTTGGCCTTGGCGGTGGGTATCCTGTGAAAATATATCCACCCGTCAAAAACCGCCACAAACAGAAAGAACATCAAAATGTAGATAGAATTTGTCCGTATACAAATAAGAAATATCGCATAAACAGTGTGTTATGGTCATATGTTTGACCATTGTTATGTAAACAAAAGCATAAAAAGTAACTTTTCTGGCGTTTGTTTATATTATGATGGTAAACATAAAGAGCGTTCTTTGTTGGTGAATACCTGATATGGAACTAATAAAGAGCGTTTATGCCATTCGTGTGTGATTAGCCATAGCATTGTGCTGTCTTCTGTAACACAATCAGGCTCTTGCTTAGGTAAAATATAGTAGGTCTTTATGATAACATGCTGTTTAAGCGATGGTCATGGTATATATGAACGGAACTGTGTGCGTTTTAATGTTTTTCTGTTTACGGTGTTTGGAACAAATGTGAATATTTTCGACAATTAAGGCCGCACGTGCCTTTAATGACATTATGGTAATTATACCATAATATAAAATGCAAAAATATTTTCATGATCTGTATTGATAAAACAAAGTTAGTATTCGACCATAACTTTCCTTTAGAAACACCAGCAGCACGAACTTTTAGCAATGACCTATTAATCAGTATATTTTGATAAAATTGGCCAATTTAAATCACCTTACAAGTATTGTATAATGTGGGATACTGCTTAAATTTCTGGAACAGACCATGTCACCATGACCATTTATGTTAGCCAAAATAAAATATAAAACTATTACTCGCCGTTCCGCGAAAAAAAGTTGGATGAGAATCTATAGTAATTTATTTATAAAGGCCTACTATAAATCCTGGTAAATTTGACATTTCTTAAATTTGATCAGCATATTTTACGAGTATAAAGTAAGCATTCTATAGAGACGCTTTGTACAATCTACAACATGTAACGACACTGAGCGTTGTAGTTGTTACAGTTTTTTGGGATTGTGAAACATTTAGATCGTTTGTGTGGAAAGTTGAAGCCCGGTCATAACTTCTGTTACTTTGATGAGTCGTTTCAGTGACTTTTGAATCAAATTGTGTTACAAATAGCTATACCAGAATGAATATGCTGTGCTCACAAGACAATATAACTGTTATGTTTAGTTTTACCCTTTCATGACGAGAGCTGCGCATGTGCAGCATTAAATATCCTGTGCCATTGTATTATCTTATATATGCGAGTCTCCCATAATATGTACTGGCTTACGAGGTCAATGTAAATATTGTTAGGCCAATATATGCTCTTATATACGCGATGCTCCCTATGTGTGAGACTCAAATATATAACAGAATGAATTGGCACAGGGTTTTCGCAAAATTTCAGGAAGCTCCAGTCATGGAAGGGTTAAATATCAGGTATTTCTTATACTTCTAAGGAGGACAAGTGCAAGGGCACAATACCCCCCCCCCCCACTGCCCCTGGTGGAGCGCACCATTCTGCTTTTCCCTCTCCTCTAATATCCCTGATTGTACACCTGTCATTTAACAATTAAGGTACCGAGACATAATCAGCAAATCATGCAGCTTCTTCGGACCGTAATGTCTCATGCTAAATACATATACATGTACAGAATAAATCCGCGATGAGGCTATACACTCTGCAACCTTTACGACCTTCAGATTTATAATCCATTCATGTATTTTGCCCAAGGGATTTTTATAAGTAAATGGTTTCAGTTCTGGTACAAGAGCAAAGTTTGTAAACCGATATTTGTTGTGGACATTAAATTTAACGCACCAACAATTTCCTCTGTCTTTTTTGTGGCGACGAGTAGTATCTTGATATCGTACATATCCCGGGGCCTTGTCTGAGTCCGTTTCAATCGGACGGCACGCGCTTGCACCTGTCGGGATTACCCCCGGAAGATGGATCGCATATTGAAGGGATATATATGAATCATTGAACTAAATGGTTTCCCATAGACGACAGTTTTAACGTTTCAGACAAATTCACTGAATTAAAGCCTGCAGGCCACCCCAGTGATATTTACCCAGCTAGATTGATACCAGTTGATCACTAAGATGCAATAAAAATCATAGGTCATGTGTTTACTTTTAAAAATAAATCCACAAGTGTACGACAGGGCTATTCCACAAGCCAAATTTTATTTAATTAATTAATTAATTTAAATTATTTAGATATGATGTACAAATCAAATAGACAAGATTTCATCATTTAGTAACGTGTCACATGTATCAGGTGAAGGTCATTCTTCAGTTACCTTCACCTCTAGCATTCCACGGTGTATTCGCTCCCCGACTCTGGAACACATTTAGCTCCCTGGTCTGTGGTGGAGAGTTTTACATCAGCAGCGATATATTTTTGTATAATCAATTAATTATGTTACATTTAACCCTTTACCCAACAAACCGGCCAAAACCGGCCAAATAAAGCTTCAACAGCCTAAACTATCTTCGGTCTGTCTCAATAGAACCATACAAATATGGATATCATTGGAACCGGCTCCTTGACCACATTGTGATAGTTACAGTTATGCCCTATGCCAATGCATTCTCTTATATATGCGAGTCGACCATAGGTCGCCTCGCATATATAAGAGAATGCATTGGCCTAAAAAAAAAATCTTTTTTTAACACTTTTTACCATTTTTTCTTACATTCTTTAACAATTTTATAATTTTTAATGTGTTAAGCCAATGCATTCTCTTATATATGCGAGGCGACCTATGGTCGACTCGCATATATAAGAGAATGCATTGGCACAGGGCCCTTCTGTTGGGTAAAGGGTTAAAACGTGTAATCAGTTATTATGTATATTCGCTGAACCCTTCATTTATTTCTTGTAACTATATAATGCCTGAAATGTTCAGCTATAATTCACAATATTTTTAACGATCTTAATGTTTTACAACATTTTGGTCTGAAATGGTCATCAGTTGGGAAATTTCCTACCTTATAGGGGAGGGTGACAGGTGGAAATTTCCAACACTTGGAAAGCTTGTGTCCAGGTCCCTCCCCCGTGGCCAGTCAAAAACTGCTAGTTAAATTAAGAAAACAATATTGTCATACATTTGGTCAACATTGTCATTGGAATTGTCGTCAGTTGGAAATTTTCCAACCTATACGTGGAGGTGTCAGGTATGAAATTTCCAACTCTAGGAAGGCTTGATGCTAGTTTATATGCTTGGATTTTGCGTTTTCTTGTTCAGATTTCAAAATTTTCGAACACCGGGGCGAACCAAGGTCGGCCCGGTGTGTCATTGTCCCTCCCCCGTGGCCAATAAAAAAACTGCTAATTAGTTTAACAAAACAATATTTTACTACATTTGGTCAAACTTGTGGACTGAAATGGTCATCAGTTGGACAATTTTCCAACCTGAAGGGGAGTTTGAGGTTTTAATTTCCAACACTATAGGAATGCTTCAGTTGAGGCCAGTCTAGATGCTAGGATTTGCGATTTTCTTGCATAGTTTTCAAAAACTTCTCACAACTATGGTCAGCCCGGTGTGTCTGGTCTCTTGCCCGTAGCCGTGTGCATTTGTCTGGAGTTAGACCATTAGATGTCAGGATTTATGCAATTTTTCAGGTTAAAATATCTGAATGTTCTCTCATACTGGGAATAGTTGTGTTTGGTCTGATTCTGATTCAAGGGGGTGCAGTTGGAATTTCCCAAGGTAGACACACACCCAACGGAGACCCTCTAGCCACGTCCCTGGATATGTGTTCAAGTGACTTCGGTCACTTTCGATTTTGTTTTTAATTTGAACGTCAAAATCTCCTTAAAACAAATATATTCGATATCAGGTTTTGCAGAGCTATTTTGGATAGCTTATTCGTCTAATAACTTGCTGATATTTTTAGAAGATATAGAAAAAAATAATGTTGAAATCGCCAGGTGTGATATCTTTCTGCCATTTTCGAGCAACATATGACGTATCTACAGTAATGCCGTAATAATGGACTCCTTAACCTCAGTGAAAGCTTTCCGATGAATGGCAACAAGCCATATTTCCGACTAAATCCTGAAAAGTTACCCATAATTCTGCTGTGGTTAAGGAGTCGATTATTTAGGGAATTACTGTGGGTTCTCGATTCTGGTTTAGCCTTCGTCGTTATCTATACGCTTTAACAAGGTTGCGTAATTTTCGTCTTCTTCCCGTGAGGTACACAGATTAGATATAGACCCTTAATTGATAAATGTGCAACCGTGTTCGTTTCATCAATTGATCTCATTACATGCTGAGCAAATATTGATCAAGTTAATTTGGTCATCTAATTAATCATAGACCTCATGTAGAGGAAGGACAAGATCGAGGTCTTTATACGTTAATGATACAAAGAAACGCGTTAATTCTATATAGAACTTATTATATGTATACATTCATTGTAAACCCCCATGTATGATGCAGATGTGACATTGTGAACATTACTGAACATGAAAGTCGACAACAAAGAAATAGATCTGAATGCTTAAAAAGCCGTCCTCGTTCAATGCAATGTGATAGGAATGTTACCACCCCCACCCAACTGCGACACAATTTGCTTTTGATACTGGGAAAACCGAGTGTCTATATATACCACAAACGTTGGGCATTTCCACTACTATATAGGACACACCCCTGTTTAAGTGGAAATGCTAATTTTCTATTATGCTGGTGGGTATAGGCCTACTAGCTGCTGAATTGATATTATGTTGGTAGGGCAAACTGATGCTGTTGAGAAAAAAGTACCGTTATTTTAATTTTAAAAGTCAAAATTTCGCACTTAATCTGGTCACATGGAGAGTAGAAAAGTCGGGCACTAACAATACAGAGCGTTATTGTTGTTCTATTCCCAATATGGTCAAATTAAAGAGCGTTTTTGTCATATGTATGGGCGATAAATAAAACAAATGCTGGATATTAGCTATAACTTTGGCAAGGTTTTTTTACTTCAAACATGTATGTATATAAAGCTTGTATATCGATATAGTTTGTGTATTTATCGATATATATATATATATATATATATATATATATATATATATATATATATATATATATATATATATATAGCTATATATATATATATATATATATCTTATCTCTTCTTTCAAATTTGGAGGTTCAGATGACACATATATTTAACACATTTATATTCCTATTTTGATCCGAGATTGTATTCTCAAACTTTTCCTTCCATATAAGATAAACATAAAACATACGGCCCAATACCGCCAATGGGCTTTGTTCCCTCCAATAAATTGCAAGGTGCAAAATCGAACTGAAACATTCTGGTAAAGGTGGTAAAGCACGACTTGGAAGTGTCAATGTTCTCACGGTCTCAGTCACACCTACAAAGGATAACAATGTATGGTGTGGAATATCTGGATTTACGACGTGTGTTGACGCATTTCCTGCATTTAGGGTTAAGCGAGATTCGTGAAAGTGTGACACGTCGGAACATGAAAGAATGATGAACTGACTATTCTGCATGGATACCATTTCTGTTCTGCATGGATATGTATCCTTCCAACGGATACCTGCAGTCATGCAATCCCGTGAAATTTCCTACCCCCCCCCCCCCCACACCCCCTCCAACAAACAATTGTCCTATACCACATTCCCGTTCCTCTGGATATTGGTTGACATTATCGCTGTATATATGGTGAATTTTTCATCACAACCATCTCCTATAAACTATAAGTGTTTTCACACGACTTAAAGACAGCTAATCCAAGTCTTGGATGGAGATGACACTCCAGACGGGAATATGCTATTCCATTTTGCAATGAAATAATTACTGTTTATCCAATTATTTCAAAGTTCTAACATTTGAAGAACGCCAAGCATTCTCACAATTGCTAACGAGTTGCCACAACCTAGCTGTTGAGAAACCAGACATACCAAACCGATAGGAAAACTACATTATAGATAAACGCGTACATGTAAGTAATGCCATACAGGGGCAGTGGTTGATGAAGCCCACTTCATGCTGAACTGTACCCGATACTCACAAACGCGTCAGAGTACAATATGATATGACACCCAAAGCCAACACAATATTAGATCCCATGATAAGACAATCTTGATTCATTTATTTAATTTAAGCAACGAGCTATATCTATAATAAAGAGAATTATGCAGATTCATTAAACGAACTCTATATATCTGAACGTAACGGTCAATGAACGATACGCGGACCGCGGCCATATTACAACACTCTTATAATATCTATACGTTGGATATAAATTAATCTATATTTGTTACTCCTTACTTTGTCCTTCTTTTGTCTGATTTTATGTTTGCCATACCTGCATATCTTATATGGTCGAGCATTAAAGCTATCTATCTATAAAGCCCTAAACATGCATCTGTCGTGCACGGCTTTGGGGGGTTCAAGCTGACTCCATCCAAGTCTTTGCCACGATCTTTGATACAACAAAGTATAGAAACAACTAACTTGTTGTATCCTCACATGCAACTTCAAATATATTGCAAGATAAACCGCTGAACAGTGATTCCAAAGAAATTGTCTTATTCTTGTCAATAGGAACTGAGAACCAGGTTAACCCTTCCACGACTGGAGCTTCCAGAATTTTTGCGAAAACCCTGTGCTAATGCATTCTCTTATATATGAGTCTCCATGGGGAGCCTCGCATATATAAAAGAATACATTGGCCTAACATGATTTATACCTTGACTTTGTAAGCCAGTTCATTCTCGTATATATGCGAGGCTCCCTATGGGAGACTCGCATATGTAAGAGTAAGCACTGGCACATGATATTTAATGCTGCACCAGCGCAACTCCAGTCATAAAAGGGTTAAGATCTTGTTTCTAATGTTTGAACACACGGACACGAAACAAAGAGACAGCTAATCCCAAATTTCCAGGTGGGTAATAAAGCTGTAACTCTATTACATGGGTCGCTTTATAGCATAATCGTATCACGAAGTATGAACTGCGGCGCGTGCTGCGATGTAATGATGATATCGAAAGCACTAAAACGCAAACGATATTACGATGGACAGATGGTCGCACGCATTCTTCAAATGTCCGGCATAAGAATCAAAACGGTCGTTAAAAATTTGACCATTAGTTTGTTTTCACAGCGGGTCATTTTAGAGTTGAATTACGTGTAATCTTTCTATTTTATTTTTCGGAAATTTGCAACACCAAAAGGTGGCTCTTGTCGGTCATGTTTATTTTATGTAATGATATATTATAGTCGGGTCAAATAGAAGTTGATACCGGATAAAGTCATGTCAGTGAATACCGAAATGCATAGCCAACAGATGTCGGTAGGAAATACGTGTATACGTCTAATCCAAACTAAATGTTTCGCTTTACATATCCTACAGATATTTTTATCCTGTCGCGAACACTGAAACTCCTTTCTATAATATCCGTCACATTTATAGAATTATATAGCAAGAACTTTATGAAATTACATTACCACTTTGATAACTGGATTATCGATTGTTAGTAAAAAGTTGCTTCCCATTTTTATGGATATTCAGCTTGATGGACAATTGCATAAATGGTTCGAATGAGAAACAATATACACAAATATGGAACATTCAAGACATTTAAAATATGTCGTATAACGTAGTGTGAACCCTGACGCATGCCGCGATGTAATGATGATATCGAAAGCAGTAAAACACAAACGATATTACGATGGACAGATGGTCGCACGCATTCCTCAAATGTCCGGAATGAGAATCAAAACGATCGTTAAAAATTTGACCATTAGATTGTTTTCACAGCGGGCCATTTTAGAGTTGAATTACGTGTAATCTTTCTATTTTATTTTTCGGAAATTTGCAACACCAAACGGCGGCTCTTATCGGTCATGTTTGCTTTATGTAACAAGATCGGGTCAAAGATAAGTTGATACCGAATAATGTCATACCAAATATGATCACCGGAGTACGTCGTTAACAGATGTCTCGGAGACAAACCTGAGTTTAGTGTGCCTGTAATTTGCAGAATGAGGTCCCCAGAGGGCTAGCATAACTAAATTCACCCTCTTGGGACCTCACTCTACTTAGGCCTCATCTTCTCTGGAAAGTTTCTTTATTATAAAATTTCTATAGAAACTTATTCACACAGATTCTATTTCTTTTTTTAGTTTAGTTTCTCTATATATGTCCCCAAATTGGCAGACGACACATCGCATAATCGAGGTTCCCAATTAATGGGTGTACATCACAATGTTCACAATTTGGGAACTTCAATTCTGAGTCGATGTATCCCATAGCAGATAAGGCCATGCAGAATGAGGCCCCCAGAGGGTGAATTTGGTGATGCTAGCCCGCTATTACTTTAGTCCGGAAGTGAGATTGCCTTTCAGAACAAGCCTGAAAATATGCTGCCGGACATTTGCAGAATGGGGCCCTCCGTGCAGAAGGTGAATTTAGTGACGATACACTGCACAGCGGCTAACATCACCAAATTCATCCCATATGGACCTCATTATGCATGCATGGCCTCATTTACTATATGCGGAAGACATAGACACATATTTAAGTTCCCAGGTGGTGAAGCACCTCAATTATGCATTGTGTCGTCTGCCAATTTGAGGATATAGAGAAACAAAATTAAAAAAGAAAACGAAACTTTCTAAAGAAACTAAAAAAAAAACCTTGTTAGTTTGATCATAGATATTTTCAGAGAAAACGGGGGGGGGTAAGCAGAATGAGGTCACCAGAGGGTGAATTTAGTTATGCTAGCCCGCTGTCCGGGGTAGCGTTACTAAATTCACCCTCTGGGGACCCCATTTTGAAAATGCCCGGCACAGTATTTTGAGGTTCGTTTCAGGAAAGTCGCAATGGACACAACTGGGGCAGACATCTTGTTCGATTCGGTTGGCACGTCATTCAAATAATTGCTATGATGGGCGTTTGGTGTCGCAATGTTGACCGACACAAGAAGCGGACAAGCAAGCTATCAAAATGTTATAGTTCAGATGAAAATCTTATAATTGAGACGAAACTAATTAGCGTATAGGTAATAACAATTTTGAGTAAGCCCGTATTGCACCATGCGACATAGTTGGGACTGCAACATTACCTAACTGGCTATCGTGGGTGGACCATCTACCCAAATGCAATGTATAAACTCTTACCTGTTCGTCCATCAGCAAGGATCCAGTTTGGCGATTGTCATATGGTAGTACCATTTTTATATAATCATTCTGTCTAACACATCATTTAGTCAGCTCTTTGTGCTAATATATACCTTCACCAGAGATATTCTTTGATCATGACAACATTCTGAGCATTGATAACACAAATACTGCCTCATATCATATTATCAATCGAAAATATATTATCAATCGAAAATATGTTTTCAAAATTTTATAGCGTGGAGCTGATAAATATCAGAGTGTTATGTTCGTCTTACCAATAACGAGCGTTTCTTGTTAGTTTATTCCCGAAATGGTAGACATAAAGAGCGTTTATTTCACATTTGTGCCAAAATTGTTAAATTGCTGCGACATTTGCAAGTATTTTGCTGAGCATAGAAGCTCGTTTATCAATATTTGATGTATTTTTTCAACCTACCTTATACCTCCTTCCAAATTACGTCCACATAAGTCTGAAGCTCGAATGAGCCATGTCCGATTAACTCATTGTTCAAGTTCAATAAAGTTTAATAGATAATCAATGACATTGTTATACATACAAACACAACATGACTATTGAAGCAGAGCTTGTTTATGGAAGGGACCTCATGGTTCACATTCATTCATATATACTTAAGGTGTGCAGTTTATGGAGAAGACATGTCAGGAGAACTATACGTCGTTCACGTTACCACTTTTTATGGTTTTCGTTTGACTTGTATACGTACTCGCACCCGCTGATAAGGTCCACATCTATAATTGGGGAGTACATGCATACATTCTTCAGAATTAATATTGGGCATCCTGCATCTGAGTACTGTTTGTATATAACAGAAGCTTGGTAAGAAAGCTGCTGAAATGAGACAATTGTGGTGCAAATCTTCTGACTAATGTATCAGGAAGGTGGGACAAATTAGACGGCATGCTCCAACAAATTCAAGTAAGCTGCTAACACCACGCGACAACCCAAGGTGGTAAGCTATGTTAGTCTCAAACAAATCGTGCGAAAATTAACTGGCTCCAGTCAGACTTAATAGTTACAAAATACAGGATTATATGTCTGGTTGCGGGACATCAGAAGGGGGATATACGATAGGATTAATTAAAATAAACCAATTAATTCGGTAAATATGAATCAAGTTTCTTTGATGTTGGCTATTGCGCCGCCTAAGAATTTAATTAGTGATACTCAATCTGAGTTAAGGTTTGAATTTGAGTGTAGGTTAGAGAAATAGTACCATATAATTTCGCATATCTTATGAATAATAATAATAACGCTGAAGGGGTCACTCTCACCAACAAATATTGCGGAAGGGTACACAGGTTTAGAAAATGTGCTGAAGGGTACACATGTTTTGAATTCTCTTTCGAAATGACATTTTTTTTTACGTCTGCGAAGATTTCTGTTAGAGAATAATTGTTTACATTCCAATGAAAATTTAAATGAACTGAAAACAAACTGCTGATGGACGCTGACGGAACTACATTATCGCCGACAGCAAAGCACTTTTTCAAAACAGGTGTACCCATTCGGCAATGGTAACCAGAAAACTTGTCTTATATGATTTAGAAGGCAGTGAACACTTTCTTTGAAAAACGCGTAATTACTCGCTCATTATATAAACTGAGTTCAACCCTTTGAAAAATGACTACAGTAGTACCTCAGCAGCAGTTGATGCTGGCATCAGTCTGTTATATACCATCAACAGGAAACACCAGCATCTTAGTATGAAAGCAGGACCAGTTGTAAGAGTGGCATAACCCTTTCTGTGCTAAATTGATTCTACAAGTCAGTTAAAACGTGTACATCGGAATGGTCTATTATTGATTTGAAGGGACATAAGGTTAATATATAAGGAGACGACAGTTAAATACAAGTATACAGAAGGAGTCATATTTATTGAGTGGAATTTTTACATAATAAGTTCAACATCGTGTTATCTGAACATTTCCTATGGGATAACTACTCGTCAATGATGTTAAGTATACAGAAAGGGTTAATACATACTCATTGGTGAGTAGTTCATCTTAGAGTATAGAGTGTCTGGTGGTATAGTCACAAGAAATAGCGACCGTTTGTTGAACTTATTAACTGAACATTCCCTATGGGATAACTACTCGCCAATGATGCTTTAGTATAGAGAGGGTTAACTTATTATCTGATCCTTTCCTATGGGATAACTACTCATCAATGATGCTTTAGTATAGAAAGGGTTAATCTTAGTATCTGAACATTTGCTATGGGACAACTACTCATCAATGATGCTTTAGTATAGAGAGGGTTAACTTATTATCTGAACATTTCCTATGGGATAACTACTCGTCAATGATGTTTAGTATAGAGAGGGTTAACTTATTATCTGAACATTTCCTATGGGATAACTACTCGTCAATGATGTTTAGTATAGAACGGGTTAATAAATACTTATTGATGAGTAGTTCATCTTAGAGTAGAGAGTGTCTGGTGGTATAGTCACAAGAAACAGCGACCGTTTGTTGAACTTATTAACTGAACATTCCCTATGGGATAACTACTCGTCAATGATGCTTTAGTATAGAGAGGGTTAACTTATTATCTGAACATTTCCTATGGGATAACTACTCGTCAATGATGCTTTCATATAGAGAGGGTTAACTTATTATCTGAACATCTCCTATGGGATAACTACTCGTCAATCATGTTTAGTATAGAACGGGTTAATATATACTTATTGATGAGTAGTTCATCTGAGAGTAGATAGTGTCTGGTGGTATAGTCACAAGAAACAGCGACCGTTTGTTCAACTTATTAACTGAAAACCACCTCTCAGGGTATATGAGATGTACCACCTTTCAGGGTATGTGAGATGTACCACCTTCCAGGGTATATTAGATGTATAGTTGTATTATCTGTTCGTCGGCGTATATTTCCTGAACCCCCAGGTGAACGAAAAATTAATCATTTCATCAAGCATCTAAAAATTGTGTTATAATCATTTGTTGTTCAGATAGATCGATAGATAGATACACATTTTAATGCTCAACCATGCATATAAAATATACAGGTATGGCATACATAACATCAAATAAAGGACGGAACAAGAAATATGTATAGAACAAATATAGATTAATTTTATCAAACATAAAGGATTATTATTTGAACGCATTGGATGTACTTTTCGCCATATTTGTTATTTGATTGTTTACTCATTATGTATTCTCGGCAACCTGTCCTTATATATGGATGTTTTTGCTATTGCTAATAAATTATAATATTCTATTATATCCTATTAGTTAATTGATGCAATGATGTGGCCGCATTTCCGGTAGCGTTCATAAGATATGTTTGACATCACTTATTTTACTTGATAATTGTACGTTTATCGAATTGGTCTTGAACAAAACCGTATATGCATGATTTCAAATTCTCCAACAGAAACGAGATGAACGCTCTTCATATTTATCTAAGTCTTAAAGAAAAACTCTTTTCGTGCTTCGTGCTAGGAAATTCACAGATCATGTGAAATCTTTTTTTAATAAATTTTAGCCGCAGTAGGTCAATCGGAATCGTTTGACATTCGTATTCTAGTATCCAATATTTTTATCGCTTTTTTTTTTCAGTCATCACAATGCTAGGGTTAATTTTATTTTTTTACAAGCAAATGTAGGTATGTGTCAATACAAACTACATATTTAAAACTCCTCGAAGTCAAGCGTCCATTTTAAGTTCATTCTGAAACAGCTGATGCCAATCTTTAATGACATCAACATCATAAGACATTGATATTTTTTCGAGGTATTGCGAGGTTGTAAATGTCAGTGCCCAGTTGGTGTTCTCGTTCCAGTGACGAACATTATCCTAACTAGCATTCGGGTAGATATGGAATCGAGATGATTATTTTATTGTCGTCATATTGTGTTAGCGACACTTAGTGTGGTCGTAAAGCACTTCTCCTGCATGGTGGATATGGGTTTATTGCCCCTCTGCCACTGTTGGGTTTCTATCAGAATGTGAGCATATTTCACACTTTTACTTTCTATATGCCATGCAGGACAATTTAGGACACAATGCATAAAATAGTATACTGTCAGAAACTCTGCGATTTATATCGTATGTGTTTACTCCAATCTCCACTCCCACGTTGGTATATACTGCTGGGGTTCTGTATGTCGGGATTGTCTTAAACAAAACGATATCTGCACCAATTCAACTTTCCGAGAAGAAACGGCATTAACGCTCTTTAAGTTGACTTTATGAGTTTATGAGGGAGATAATAGACACCGCTCTTTATTCTTCGACGGGGTCTATGAAGCATATTTCTATATCAGTTGTCCGCTCTCTAAACTGAGCATCGGTGACATGCACGCTTGGCACTTGTTACAAAAAATAAATCAGTCATTTCAGCTGACGGCATTCCCCCTCTGTTATAGTCGGTTTTAACGTTCCGCACAAAAGTGAAGCGTACGTACACAAATTTGTTTCCATAAACAGAAGACCCTTGAAATTGTTACATGCTTGAGACAAAAAATACGTAGATAAGTCTTTACAATGAATAAATATTATCTGAATTTCATATATTTATATATCTCTTTTGATCCCCACAAAACATAGGGAAATGGAACACTTGCAACTTTCAATTGCCTGCATATTCAGCTTGAAGACTACATGGCACCTAGAACAACTCGAAGTCAAGCGTCCATTTTAAGATCCTCCATAAACATCTGATGCCAATCATTATCCACAGCAAAATCATAAGACATTAATATTTTTTCAAGGTATTGCGAGGTTGTAAATGTCAGTGTCCAGTTGGTTTTCTCGTTCCAGTGACGAACATTATCCTAACTAGCATTCGGGTAGATATGGAATCGAGATGATTATTTTATTGTCGTCATATTGTGTTAGCGACACTTACTGTGGTCGTAAAGCACTTCTCCTGGTGGATATGGGTTTATTGCCCCTCTGCCACTGTTGGGTTTCTATCAGTATGTGAGCAAATTTCACACTTTTACTTTCTATGCCAGAAGGCCATCATATACTTTACAGCCGGAAGCCCGGATACAGACTGGGCTGTCATATTTTATGGTTGTCCGTATGTTGAACTCGCATTTCCCGATTAGGCCCAAAAACGATGTATTCTTTTTTTTATATACATAAGGGATTGTCAACAGGGACGTAGCTAAAGACTCTCCGTTGCAGGAGTGTCCCTTGAAATTTCCAACTGCACCCTTTCGAAACCAGACATATCTCCCATGTTGGATACCCCCCCACCCCCCCCCCCCCCCCCCCCCCACCCCCGTCGGATGGGCCTTTCCAACCGGTACTTAAAACTTTCCACAACAGTTGGAAATTTCCAACCAGACATCCCCTAAGGTTGGAAAATTTCCAACTGATGGCCATTTCAAACCAAATTTTACGAAAAGTTGAAGAACATGGTGATATTGGCCTAAAACAAC
Organism: Siphonodentalium dalli; assembly: GCA_032622095.1. Classification (NCBI taxonomy): domain Eukaryota; kingdom Metazoa; phylum Mollusca; class Scaphopoda; order Gadilida; family Siphonodentaliidae; genus Siphonodentalium; species Siphonodentalium dalli. The sequence goes on along the minus strand of CP136065.1, from coordinate 77,841,756 downwards.
GTGTTCCCCACTTGGAAAATTAAATAATTAAATAATGAGAATAATTTCAACCTGTATGAGATGTAAAACTTCTAAATAATTATGTGTTGGTCATGAAATCTCCAACTGTTGAAACTTTTGACCTGGCTGTCACGAAGAGTGTGCATCCTCTGAAAACTAATATCAGAATTGTAAGTTGGTGTTCTCGTGGTGAAATGGCCAGCGCCAACAGTAATGGAGGTCTTGGTTGTGGTCACACTGGTTTTCTAACTACGTCATCCCCTATAATTGAAAAGGAAAATATTTGCACACAATAAGTTGAAATGTCATTACTTATCCCTCATATTTTGTTTATAGACACTCCATGCAGCACATTCAAAATACGAAATATGAATACAACTATGGCTTATCAGTATGTGATATTAACATAGAGTCTTGGTTGGGCGTCCCCGATATGATATTATTCAACCACACCATCCCCTTACGAATGCCGATGATTGCATGTTTTTGAAGAATTTGTGCTTTCAATTTTCGTCCAAATTGCTGATAGAGTGCTCAGTTTTTCGCGGATTTCGAAAAAGTCCACGAGTACCAGTGCGACTCCTAATTTTCGTTCGAAATCTTCCGAATACTGGTAAGATATTTTATATTGACCCATGTTTGACATTACCGAATACCTGACATCCTAATAATCGAAAATGGAAAAAAGCAATTTGCACATGAAAAGTTGTTTTAAATGAATATTGAAGAAGATTGTGGGTGGGCATTTTTGGTTTCTTGAGACCATTTGTAAAATAACCTAATCATAGGGTAAAGGTACAAGCAAACTAATTAAACCATGCAAATTAATATGAAAGTGGAAACTCTATAACATCAAAGATAATCCTTCTAAATTGTGTGTATCATTTTTCAAAAGAAGAACGGCGGGTGGGGGAAACTAACCGCTGTATTCTGATTATTGTCAACTTTTAATCTGTATATGGTACAACAAGGTGATTGATTCTACAGTAAAAGAATAACACCTTGGGTAGTACACATCCACAGTACACCGACATTATTAGACCTCCATTAAAGAGAGTACCGATCTCGGGTATCATAAAACTACTCCATCGCTTCCCGCGGTGTTTCCTCTGTCGGCAATAATTACTTATCAGGTGTACAGAAGACTCGAGTACGAATAATCAGATTAGAGCGATCAAGCCGCTGAGCCGATACTGCAGTGACGAGATAGCAGACGACAAAATCGACAATAGCGGGCGGGCCATCCAGGCACCTCGACCAATCAGCGCACAGCGAGGCTAATTATGTCAATCAAATCTCGCGGCGAGTGTTTGACGATGTTTTTATGTTTGTGTGAGAGGCGTGGCTTAATTATCCACAATAGTTAGTAATTATTCCACCTTAAATTAGATGTCCTTTTCATTAGAACGATTTCGGACGCATTTTATCTCGTTCCAGACGGCGGTTTCGTTTCATATTTAATCTCGAACGAGACCTGTTTATAGTTAGAACAACATTCTGGGCTGCAAACCCAAGCTATGGACTCTGTTATAAGTGTGTGAAAATGTAGTTTTCTCATACAAACTTTGTACATCTGTTGAGAATTTCATCGAAGGACAGCGGGACCTGAACTTTGACTTTTTTACACAATCGTTACTCGCAGCTATTGACTGTTGAACACAAACCATCTGTGTGTTGTTTTTGTGCCATGTGGAAATTATTCTCCATCTTCAAGAGACAATAAGGTATGTTTTTAGAAAAAATATTTTTATTCAATTCTTGTATCATTTTCTCAGGCCTCTTCATTGTCGTCTGATAAATTATCTCTAAACTGAATCAGTTCACCAATATACAACTTTGATGCTCCTTTGGAATAAGTAGTTTATCATTGTTATGGGGACTCAACTTTAATTCTTAGGTATGTATACATGTAATTAACAAATAGGTTTGGCCGTTGGTTGAGACATAATTTTTTGTTTTAAAAAATCGCCATTATGTATCAACGAAACATATGCTTGTGTATGCTCGTCATCTAAGCAGTGAGATGTCGGTATTTCCTATACATTTACAGATATATTATATGATGACGAGCAATTGATACTCTAGACTTGTACTTAATTAATCGGCAGCTTCTTGCTCCAAATCCATACTCAGTTGTCTTATTAACCAATTATATAACTTTATATGACGAGTAAATAAATGCTCTAGATGTGTACTCCTATTTAAAAAAAAAAACGTTTCCCTTTCTGAATCTACTCGCTACTCTCTGTGAACAAAGTATGTAACATTAAGATTCTCCCGCTGTGACTTGTACCTGCATCATTAAACGTAAGTAAACGAATGAATTAAACTATTGAGTAGTCTTGCGTGGAATCACTATGCTATCCCATTTCTTCCAGTCTTGGTACATTGGGACAGGGAAATCACCTGTCTTGTTATAGGTACTTCAGCAACGGAATAAGAAATCCAGTATAACGGTTATGGACCTCACAGAAGTTATCACACATCTCTGGTCACGTCCTTACGTCACTGATCTCGATGAATGATATTATTAGCCAACAATAACCCATTAGTATCTGGTTTCATTGCTCCCGTATATCATTTTTATTACTATCTGTGCGCTATATCATATTTATTACTTCCCTCCCACAATCACGTAAGATTTTGACGTGCGATACTATAGTATCTCTCCCCTCATAACTACTCCATCATGAGTAACAACCGTAGCATGGATATCTGATTTAACGAGTTCTTGTCATCTTGTTATGAGGGAAACAAGATAGCTATAAATCATGTATACCTTAAAGGGATAAAGTGATTAAACTCACACAGGGCCGTATCAACAGGAGCTGTAAGGGTATCACCCCTCCATTGGTGACCCATGTTTTCAGAACTTGTAATTCAGAGGGTTGTAATGAAACAATTGAAACTTACGAGCAAATGGAAATTTGTTTGAATGTTATACTTTTTGAACGGAATTGTCATAAATCGTTTCTGATCAGAATATCAACATTTCCCTATTTAGTATGATTTCCGGTTATTCAATACCATGCAATATTCAGAATTGTCATTTTTGGTTTGCTTGACGTTCTCGAATTGCAACTTTCATTGTCACATAAATTATCAAGCCTGGAAATAGTGTGTCTGACATTTGCAGAATGAAGTCCCCAGATTGTGAACTTAGTGATGCTAGCCCGCTATGCGGACATTATTCTGCTTAGGCTTATTCTTCTGGGAAGTATCTATATATAATCTCAAACTAACATTGTTTTAGTTACTTCTTCCATTCTGTTCAGTGCCTATATCCCCTAATTTTCTGAAGATAAAATGCATAATCGAGTTCACTAATGGTGAACATCACCAACTTCAACTGCATGGGACCTTCAATCTAATCTAATAGGTCTCCCATAGCAGTTGAGACATAGCAGAATGAGGTTCCCAGATGGTGAATATGGTGACGCTAGCCCGTCGTGCATACGCAATACCGTCACTAAATCCACCCTCTGGGACCTCATTCTCCAAATGTCAGACACACAATTTCCAGACTTAGAATATCTTAACATGGAAGCTGGTGTGATGGTGGTTAAGTGGACGTTTGCGAAGATACTACATTGATTGCAATCATATGGAAATTATGAGTCGACGACCATCCCTCCCAATATGTGCCCTCAAATTAGTTCCTAAATACAAGAGGCGAAATACCTATACCCGACCATTAGGTTGTCTTGATTTAAATCAATTGAATGTTAATGGATTATATTAGTAGCATGCCCCAGAATATCAGTCGTTCGGTCGCCATATGTTATCTCAGGGGTCACGTCATATATAAATGGACTTAGCAGAAGTTCATACCTGATAAGTTCAATTTCCTAACATTGTATGTATAGATCTCCAACATGTTATATTATATATCTAAATGATATGCAGGTTCAGTGGGACACAACGAGAAGGGGAGGGGATCTTGTCTGCACCACACATTTTTTCCACAGACACTGTTTACATGATCATGGCAATCCGAGTATAGTGAATGCAGGATTGCCAGCGGCCAAGCTTTGTTAACACAAGCTTGTTATGCAAACTTGATGAGATTCTCAAGTGAAGTGTATGATTTCTGGGAATTTCCATTTTCATGAAGGCTAATTTCGCTGCATGGTTTGTGAAATAATAGTGAAATCGTTGCTAATTTCACAGCATCTATTCTGATAAGATTACAGTGAAAGTATATATCCACGTGATTGCTCAAACTGTGAGGTGTTCAGAAAAGCTGGTCCCTCGACTATTTTAAAATTCATTGGATTTTAGGGATTTGTCATGTTTGACTAATGAAGGTAATTTATAAAAATTGACAATTCACCTCTAGCTGAAATAAAATGGTTGTTGATCAGCAAGAAGTCGATGGTCAACAAGCTTAGTTGTATGGTCACGTGCTGTCAAGTGTAAGGTATCTCTTTCATTGATTTGACCCAGTATTTGAAGTCCATTGACGTATTCCCTATAATTTTTATGTCTTGTCTCTCTATTGTATGCACGAACCTTCAATATGAAGTGTGTCAATGTATAACATTTGAACACTTGGTGGTCGCCTTTTGTTTGGCCAATGAAGCTGTTTTAACGAGTACTTCTATGTCTTGCCCCGAGTGCTAAATTCGAGTTCCGCGTTAGAGGATGCCCACTGCATGCGTGAGCGGGCATTTTATCCTCGTGTTTATTCAAAATTTTAAATCCCCAAATCCGGTTATAGTGGAAAACCTCCCGTTTTACGGTCGATGAACACTCTATATGTCGTTTGATGTTATGTAAATACGTGACGTATACGATGACACGATGGTCTCGTAAACACCTTTACTTTCTTTGATGCTGCAAGTAACCGGGTTGCGTCTCGATATACGAGTTTGGGGGATGTCATTGCATGTAATTCGGAATTTGTGAACATTTGTTCCGCATCACTTACAAAAAGAACGAGTTAAGGCAGTTAGGCATTCAAAGCAATAAATATTCATCCTTGACCCCTCCCGTTTAAATAATATATGAGTTCCCCTATATATATATATCTGAGCATCTGGTTGATCAGTTCACAAACATGCCTTTCTGGTATATATTTATTCAGATTAAGATTCATTTATTTACCATTCGCCATACATGAAGCATATTAGGATATACAGATGAACATGTAGCTGAATATAATGCACATGCAGGAACAATGTTGTTGGGTGGAAAAGAAAATATCATGGTGGTAGTTACTTGTGTCAAGAAAAATGTCGGGGGTGGGGGTAGTTACAGATATTAAATAACATTTCGGGGAGGGTGGGCAATTTTCATCTGTAGATAAATTATATGTTAGTTGGGTGGTGATTTCTTTTCTTTCGATATTTCATATACAACTCCACACCATGCGGTTGTATAAAGTTTCCAGTACTGCAGACATTTAACTCGTTCCCAGACATCGCACCCATTCATAATTGCTTTATTCCCACGGCGTAAATCAAAATTAAAATACGATTTTGATTTATGACATATTACAGATTGCCAGGAGTCAATCACATTAACTGAAATGTTGTGGAATACATTCATATGAATAACGATATGAGCATTGGTAACCTCTAAACGGGATATTCCACAGAAAGGTCCACCATTTAGCAGTGAGATGCGATAGCCACTATTTGCACACACATTGACACATTCCAGAGAAAAGCAATGTTTGTGGAGTCCATTCCCGATTCCGCTTTTTCCTATTGTCCATTTGTTCTGATAAGGCGGTCTAACTAATAATCAGACACCACCATATCCAATTACCAACCAATTAAATTCTTAGAATATGTTAATTAACTCCTGTTTAAATATTTAATTTTACTCCACCGTTCACCGCGATGACAATCTAGAAAGCATCTGCTGGACACAGGATTACCACAAAATTGGAATAGTGTTCCATAAACGAAACGAAGTCGAAAAAATGCAGCGAACAATGATGAATCCGATCAAACTTTTCATTATAAAGCATTCATGCGAGAATTGTGTCTTATGGTGAATAGGAATATTTACTTTTCAAATTAAGAGGTCAACTGCGTACAATGCATAATTCTTCTCAATGGCTCTTCATAATTTGAAAATAGGTCATGGCATCTTTGTGTCTGTCAAGATAAGATCGAGGTATCAAAGACGCTATTTCTCGAGACACAAAGACGAATGATCCTCGTGTTATGGATATTATCACCTCGTGTCCATTCGGAAAATTGTTCCTCTTCAGCATCCATTGAAATGGACTTGGTGATAGTGAAAGGCATCTCAATGTGGACATGACACTTTTGTCACGCTCTCAGTCTCCCGTCTTGTACACCGATATAGCTCTTACCTTGTCGTTGAAATTATTTCAATGACAATGTCTGTCTCGTAGTTTTGATCCGGAAATAGATATCTTGATAGGGCAGTGTCATTTTGAATTATCATACAAAATTTGCTATGACATCTGCTCGTGTCAAATATAAGGTTCCGCGGCACACTTTGTATGTGTAATTTAAAGACTATTTAGTCACAGACACAAACCATAAGAAGCGTATTCGGCAATCATCGGGGCAGATTTTATATTGGCGGTTCTCGCATGCAATACCCCCCCCCCCCCCCCCGCCCCCCGTTTCACCTAAACTGCCCGCATTATCGGTAATGATTGCTAAGTAATCACAAGATGATAATGATGTCTTTTAAACATAATTCCATTGAAAACTGATTTTTGCGTATAAGTTGTGCATAATATATGCAGTTATGGCCACAAATAATTCACAGAGAAGCACTATAACAGAAAAGCCCATTGAATGTCTTGTCCTCTTGTAAAGCATGTCCATGACATTGTACTATTTTAGTCTAAGATCTCATTGATGTGGCGTGAACATTTTCATATTACAATGTGATAAAATAATAATATGATTTTTTTAAATATTATCGAGACATTGACTGCCTATGTATAACAATATCATTTTGTAGAATAGTAGTCATTCCAATATATAGAAGTGGTTTTGTTTTCACGAAAGGAATCGCGTAAAAGCACTAACACAGGGAACACCTGGGCACCGTCAGTCTCCCTTGGCCATTGAACTATCGGTCATATCGAAACTCTACCTCATATTTTGATAGACGCTGATACTTAGAACAAATGTTGAACGTTTGATATTTATAAAGTAATCTCGGCGAAAGTATGGTCTATTTAATTGGTCTAATAACAATTTGATATGTTTATCAAACAACGTCTTCAAATAAAACCGAATCGGAAATAAATTAATTTATGTGAATCCGCAGAGCGGCATGGACGAAAAACACATGCTTGTAAAACATCAAGTACGAACGCAGCATGAGAGGCGTTTTGAAGACGGCTCTCGCCCAGAGGAAGGTTCATTAGCGCCCTGCAGGACACCGTGGTATACTAGGTACAATACGTCTCTTCAAAAGGGGGGTAACTGAGACAAATTGTCTCTGTTTAGACATCAGTGGTATCAATGACTGGCTGCCTCGGAATAGATGTCCCTTTTGATTTTGGACTGGTGTTAATGTCAATAATGAACCTGACTAATGATTGCATCCACTATGGTATGAATTTCTTGTGACATTAAGGATCCGGATCTGGTTATTTTAGTTTGCATGTTCGAGTGGGGCACTCGTCACAGTTTCCCCATCTGCCTTCCACTATAGACGGAAAGGGGAGAACATGCTCTTATACTTCCCCAAAATGACAACCGAGTCCTGGAATATCATGTAGCAGCAAATAAATTTTATATCGTTTCAAAAGTGAATGACATAAACTGTGGTTGACTATTTAGACCGCACGGTTTGTAAATGTTTGAAAAAAATTCCTAACACGTTTTCAACCTTTTGATCATTCTAACATTTTTATGTTTCATCACAGACTGGTTTTCTTATCTGGCAAGACCGACCCCCTCCCCTTAGGAACACATTATATTTCCATCTGTCGAAAATTTTATGGTCCCCTTTTCATCGGCAGTCAATCGCCTGTCCGACCAACACATGTCCATCTGTCAGTCATGAATTTCATTCTCTAAAAGACATTCCAAAATGCTAACAAGATTCCAGTTACAGACGAACACATTTGTTTGCCTTACAAAAAAATACCGTGTAAAATTGATGCCCACGTCTGTTAGACACACATCTGCTTTCATGCAAACAACCCAAAAACTGGACAAACTAAATGTCTTTTCAATCATCTCTTGGTATTCTGTTGATAAAACGGGTTCCCAAAACATGCCGTACACTAATTATATGTCGATCATGTTCCCCATGCTGGGAAGATTATACCTGTCCGCTCCAATAGTCGTCTGATGGTCTGAAGATAGATCGCCTTAATAGTTGCTTGAAGTCGTCTGCTAGCTGTATATGATATTGTTGTGAAATCTTGTATGCTTATGGATATCCACAAAGCATCTCATTCGTGCTAATGTTAATATAATGATTATGGCCCGTTATGATATGGATTATTTATGGGAATTCTTTCAGTTCATTAGATGACAAATAAACCCGTTTGACGTGGTCGGAGAAGTCTCTGTTGGATTTTTAAATTTTACATCCATCACTCGAGGTTTTCTCACGAGAAATAATATAGATGTCAATGACTTTCGTATATTCAAAGCTCTATCGGGCACTTTTAAATGGAAGATATAGAATGCCTATGGTGAACTTTGGGGGAGGTTTTTTTTTACTTTTAGACCTATATATCCACTCCAATGATTCGCTGATGGATGGTCTGAAGATATATCGCTTTAATATATACTCCTTTGTGTTGTCTGCTAGCTGTATATGATATTGTTGTTAACTCTTGTATGCCTGTGGATATCCACGAAGCATCTCATGCGTGCTGATGTTAATATAATGATTATAAGGACCGTTATGATATTTATGGGAGTTCTTCCAGTTCATTAGATGCCATTTAGACCAGTTGTACATGGTCTGGGAAGTCTCTGTTGGATTTTAAAATTTGACATCAATAATTGGAGGTTTTCTCACGAGAAATTCAGTAAATGTCTATCATACCTTCAAAATTATCGGGACAATTTCTTTTAAATGTGGGAACGGTTACAAAGGTATAGAAGATATATATATATGGTGAACTTTTGTGAGTTTTGTTTAACTTTCTTGCATATATAGGCATCAAATTCCACACGGTTTCTTCTTTTTAAATAATTTAGAGCTATACTATGTATAATGTCATTTTAAATAATATATTGTAATCATAGATCACACATGGTTTTGTTACTATAACAGTTTTGGCCACAGGTGACACCTAAACTTAGTTTATAAATACCAAACATCATTCGGACATTTCAACATCACATAAGCATATTATGTCCATTTCGTTAGTGTCACCAGTCATAGCGGTGAAATGGTCGACAAAACATATATATTCAACCATATATATCGGTGATTTTGGTAATGAAGATTTCAAAACAAGCTATAACGGGTATTATGTTGTATGCCGAAATTAGAAAACACGTGTCGTCAATCGAGCAAATTTCGGAACGCGATCCTCCATTCTTGGATTATAATCGATTAGCTGCATCTGTGCATCACAATAAGACACCAGGGTCATATGGACAAGAGTCTGGTGCATTTTGTCCCACAATGTCATCACGCAGGAAGTGCAAATAGTTTCACATCTCATTGTCAAAGGTCGTGGTGCATTCCCAAAAAGTCAATTCATCGAAACGTTGCTTATCACACGACTTCATAACAATATTATGTTCTGCTAATTTCTTGCTAATTCGAAAACTTCGACAATAGCGGCTCTGCTTGCGACTTCGCGCCAGCATCACGCCCCAGCATGTGGTCCGTTCCCGGATTCTGTAATATTAAAGGGTAACTATGTAATAATTAGCTTAATGGACTGTAAATAAAGGCCGATTATTAGCCTTTTTCTTAGCATTTCTATCCTAATTCTACGTGTGGCCGGGACACCGCGTGCTGCCCGCCGCGTTTACGTTCCGTTCTTTGTCGGTGCGATCGTTTAATATGTAACAGATTGTCGTATATTTGTCGGCGTTTCGTTGTGCAACTTTTGTGTGAACCCGTGATTTCCTTTCAACCCAGTGATGTATTATCTATTTATCAATCAATCGCAATAAAACTGGATTTATGACTTGACCTTGTCTTACTATACTGTCTAATTGAAAACTCTACCGAGACATGTCTAGGAATAAACTTGATTCCTCATACTAAAAGTCGATATTCGTGCAAGGTATAAATAAAAACAAATCAATTGATTTATCAACCAATCGCAATAAAACTGGATTTATAACTGCACATTGTCTTACACTACCGTCTAAGTGAAACTGTGCTAAGAAAGTACCATGTCTAGGGATAAACCTGATTCCCCATACTAAACGTCGATATTCGTGTAATAGGTTTAATAAAAAGCTCTTCTAAAAAAAAATCATTTTTAAAATAGCATTATACCATCGGTGAGGGAGCTAAAATCACGAAGGTTTCAGTCTGTTCTAATCTTACAATAGTTATATGTACACACGCGGACGAAAAATGAGACACATTTTCAAATTGGCACCAACCCGATTAAGCCTTTATTGAGCCCCAGACAAAGAGAACTATGCACTGATGGCTGTAGTCTGCTTGGGTCCATGTGAGGCTCCATACGGGAGTCATGTGTAAAACATGGCCATTTCGGTAATAAAATACAACTTACCAACACGGATTACGAATCAATTATTTGATGTCTTACTAATTCAAGTATATCTCAGGTGTATATTTCTACCAATTATTGCAATGGCAAGTTCTGAAAAAACTGATCATGATTCCACATCAACATATGAAAGGACAGAAGCATGGAGATTGACAATAGTTTACACTTGGTGTCTTAATATATGCTATGAGTGAGTTGACCACCTAAGTTTCTTTGTCCATGGACATATCACAAGACGGTCGAAACCAGATCCTGGTTGGCAGACTGAACGCATCTGTCATTTCCTTTAGGACCACTTGAGATATCTCAATGTTGGTTTGAAGTTTGACATCTTCCAGTATTTATATTCAATCAAGACCTTCTCGCCTCCCGCCAGACGAAACCTGTCAGGCTCTGTTTTCCTTTGCTCCCTTAATTGACTTCAAGAACTGAAAGACAATCACCAGGTCTCATTGCTCGCCCCATAAAGTGAAATTGGTACCTGATAACGCGAGATATAGCTCGGGTTCTAATCTCCCACAGGGTTTGATATGGGCTGTGGTTAATATCACTCGACTTAAGGCACTTGTCAGCGTTCGTATCTCTGAGTGTTTTATTGGCCATGGTTGGAAGCCAATAATTAGGGGATATAGACGCTATCATGTTGGATGTTCCATGGGATGTGACTTAATGGTCGTTATATGGCGAATTTTCCGTATTTCTCGCTCTGACAATAACTCCGTATCACACTCTCGCACGTTTTCCTGTCGGAGAAATCACTAACAAGCGCTTCAAATCGTTCATTTCACCTTTGTCTTACGTTTTGGAATAACAAGGCGAGAACATGACATGTTTATTGGCAATTTGCTGGTGAATTATGAACATTTACATCAGAAAGGTCGTAAATAATGGGAATAATTATCTACAAATGAGGTCCAGATCTGAAGACACCCATTCTGTTGATGTCCTTGTATGTTCATCCCTTCGTGCTTCATCTCTTAGATAATTGTCTTCTACATGTGTCTTCTTGGTGTTTCCAAAGGCGATTTTGGAACTTTCCTATTCCTCTCATGTTTCTTTATATGCCATCTTTCTCTCACTCTTGTTTTAGGTCTCACACATGCATACATGCACACACACGCACGCACGCACAAACACGCCACACACACACACACAGGCACCCACACTGGCACATTCTCTCTCTCTCTCTCTCTCTCTCTCTCTCTCTCTCTCTCTCTCTCTCTCTCTCTTCCTCTCCCGCTCCTTCTCCGTCTCTTCCCTCTCTCACTGTCGCATTCGTATACTCCATTGCTGCCCCCTCTTTCATCACTACATTGTATTAATCGCTTTGATTTGTCTTCTCCGTCTATCTTTCTCTTTCTGTTCACATCTCTCTTCTTCTTCGCATGCCCCACTATCGTATGTCGTTCTCAATAGGATCTACAAATAAAAGAGCAAGTCCAACTAAAAGCTTTCGTCTGTTGCGGACTGGGAATCGGTCAGGTTCGTCGATCCGGTTAGCGAATGTACTTATCCGTAATGATCCTGTTGCATAAGTTTAATCTCCCAGTAAAGCACAAGCAAATATTTGCTTTGGATCGATCCTTCACGAGCGGGTATATCAACAGATGCACATTCATTCCCCGAGAATATTATTATCCTCGCTATAAAGTCAGCTTAATTCATCATATCCGCTTAATTTGCCGAGCTTTTGAAATTGGTTTTAGATCCACCGCAGAATCAATTGAATAATTAAATTTAAGTGCCACAACAAACTTTCTCTAATTATTTATATGAATTCTAATCACTTACAAAGGTCTGGCTGTGGGTTATGGTGACATTAGCATGCGTGGTATGGTCATCGTTCGTCGGTGGAAGGATATCGAGTTTATGGGCATAATTCAGATGGACCATTAAGATGCAGTAGCATGAATGTTTATAAGGGGACAATAATTATATACATTTTAAGATGTATTCTCACTTAAGGAACGTCAACTTATCTGCAATATACGCATGTCAAATTCCATGCAACTTTTTAACATTAAAGTGTCATTTAAACATGTTTCGCTCTGTGGGAGGAGCATACTTCTGATATGTCATTACATTGGGCTTTTTCGCCTTTAATTTGACATTGTAGTATATGATAGCTTTTAACATGTTTTGTATTTTCTTCATATATTAATCAGAACAAAATATCGGACAAAAGCTTGAAAATCTCGTTCGTTAATTGGAAGAAACATGGGTGATTAAAGTGAAGGGTTCTTTGTGCAATACATTGGTATAATCGTGATAATCATAAAATCATCCAGTTACTAAGATGAAGAGGGGCACAATCGAGCAACTTCTCTGTAGGGCGTGTTCCGATGATCGAATTCAGAAAGGATCTGGGACCATCTGTTAGAATTATCCTTCCATTGTCTGTCGTGCGATGATAAACAGATTCAACAGGATTATCTCTGCGTGATCCATGCTGCAAACACGTCGTTGACATAGGTACGAAATTTCTCATGTACGATGGCAACATTGTTACAACAGAGAGGAGATCCCCATTAAAGCAGCTTAACGTCATTGTTACCACGGGGAGTTCCCATTATATTCCCAAAATCGCTTAAATCACACCATTGTTCGGCCCACTTAAAGAGCTTCTTCAAAGGAATTTGTTCCTCAAATAGTCCTTAGCTGAACAAATGGCCGATTAGTCGACCTGATGTTTTACTTACAGCTGTCTATAAGCCCATGTTTTATGAAGACTTGTTAATAATAACACATAATCGTCAATTCTTTGATGTCGAAAACAACTTAAAGAATTTGTGTTCATCACTGTCCATAAAACCATTCGCATCCGATGTAAAATTAGTTCTAACTATAGTTCTGTATAGTTTCTATGTGCTGTACTTATTTGGATATCTGAGACAGACACTCGTTCTTTCCCATTTAAGTCCACCCATTAGTGATTATTACACTTCTGACAGTGATTTTCCGCGCGTAAATGCTACTATTCTCTCAACTAACACACAAAGCCCCCGGCAGGAATCTCCAACCACATAAAGGTTTTTTTTATTATTGTGAAATGTTCAACAATTAATAAATAAAACTGGAGACAAACCATTTGAAAAATTCGAAGTCTGGAATGAAATTCAAATTGAAATTCCCAGATTTTGCAATTTGATCTTGTTCAGGGGTCACAATTTGGAAATTCAAATCTGGATATGTTATCCCACCCCCAACGAAAATCGCTACCATTGCCCCGCTTCGACTCAAAAACTTTGTGGTCACACCAGAAAGAACATACTACAGCTGCAGAATTTCAGCGCGAAGTGTCAACGCAACAAATGTCGTAATTAGTAGAATATGTTTCCGGGTAGATTCTTGACATCGGTGTTGTTTACCTGCGAACCCGAGAAAATGGCGACAGACCCCACCGGGCTACAGTGTGTCTGTCAACTTTGGTCACCTCAGAAGAAATAGAGCAAAATTTACTAACGCCTTCTGATCATTGGAAAAATTATGACATTCTGGAAATATGATGGTTGTCGTCGTATAGTCTGATTTATATTGTCTCAAGGTGGCGAAAAAATGAAAATGTTCACCAAACTCTTCTTATATAATAAATGTCATTGGCGGTCTTCCGTCATATATATAGCATTTGAGGTTTCGTGGTATGGCAATCGGCATTCATTTAGTTAAAACGACAAGTAATGTTTTATCTGCGTGAGAGTGTGTAGACGTGTAGTTCATCATCGTGTAAATTCCTGGATATAAGGATTATAATAACCACGGTATGTTGAAATAGCCATTTGTATTTGTGCGGACATATATAACTAGTTCAATAAGCAATCGATATACCCCGGCGGATGTCATAACGGCGTTAGTTTTTTTTTTCTCCAAAAAATTTGGACTTGAAAAACATATATTTGAATTTAATTAAATATCTTTTAAAAGATTAATTTAATGTAAAAAAAAATTTAAATTAATTGTATTATTTTTTGCGGAGCTCACAATTGGGCCCACTGCAATGTCTAAGATATGGTACTGCAGGCCCTTGGCACACAAAGGGGCCCTTTGTGCAGACAGGCCCATGGCACACAAAGGGGCCATGCCCCTCTGTGCAGGGTCGCTGGCACCTCCGACTTTTAATAAAGACTCCCAGAGGGAGCCTGTTTCGGCTAGTATAGATGATAAAACAGAAACAATATTCGGACTTTAACCCTTTACCCAACAGAACGGCCCTGTGCCAATGCATTCTCTTATATATGCGAGTCGACCATAGGTCGCCTCGCATATATAAGAGAATGCATTGGCTTAACACATTAAAAATTATAAAATTGTTAAAGAATGTAAGAACAAATGGTAAAAAGTGTTAAAAAAAGATTTTTTTTAGGCCAATGCATTCTCTTATATATGCGAGGCGACCTATGGTCGACTCGCATATATAAGAGAATGCATTGGCACAGGGCTAACTGTAACTATCACAATGTGGTCAAGGAGCCGGTTCCAATGATATCCATATGTGTATGGTTTTATTGAGACAGACCGAAGATATTTTAGGCTGTTGAAGCTTTATTTGGCCGGTTTTGGCCGGTTTGTTGGGTAAAGGGTTAAAACAAGAAATTCGTGGATTATTTCACCATGACATGTGCTTGACGAGCATTAACAATGTTCTTGATAACTTCTCTGTTTCAACGAATGGCAAATGCCAACAAGACAACAACTGTGCTTCGTGTTTTCTTTCTCTTAATTCTCCAATGAAAATATGTGTTATTTATGTTCATTCAAACAAAAAGTGTTTATTTCGATTTGTGGCATCCCTTCGGGCGATTAACTTCTTACGACTTCATCGTTTTATGTCTTTTGCATGTCTAGGTCGCTTAGGTCCAAGAATTATCATCTCAAATTTCAAGCGAATTTCAATAGTTGTGTACGCTCTGTAGCCCAATATGTCCATAATGGACCCGTTTTATTTTCTTTTAGTCTATTTGGCTTTCCAATAATATCAGTGCATTAACACTAAACTTATAACAAAAGATTCACAGCAGAAGCGACGATGTACGTTTCGGGTTGCGCAAAATGGTCGATTTCTCACGATAATGAATGAACTTCGCCAGACAAGATGCTGTCAATCAAATATTGTTTCGCACGTGGAGGGATGGTGTTTCTATCGATGTCCAAAAGATGGCGTCTTCGCTATTGAATGGATACATGATGTTCGCAAACAGACTCCGGGGTTTATATTCATATAGACCTGACACCTTATGCAATCCTACGTGATTGTTGAAAAGTTTGTGAGATATTGTTGGTGACACGATATTGGTTTGGCTATTTGCAAAATGAACTTAAATGAAGTAGGACAATACTGTATTTGGTCCATTGAAATGAGACGTGTGAGATTTAATCGTATAGCAGTCTGTCAGAGGTCGAAATGTTGGTTTCTATAGATTATATATGAATCAATGATTCAACTGTTGTGAAAAATTGCTTATATTGAAGCTTTTATGCAAATTTATTTGTCTTGACACATGTGTAATTTGCATAATATATACAAAAGAGATTGGTCATTAATTTATGTTGAACTTCTATTTAAAAAATAGACATTCAATTGCATAATACTGAACTTTTTGACACTACATGGCAATTTACTTCATTCGAAATCTAGGGTATATATATTATAAACATATTCCATTATAACTGATTAAACTTTCCATCTGTTTTGTTTTTTGTTTTGCACAGAAATGAAATAAACGCTCTTTATGTCGACCATATCAAGAATATACTAACACGGAACGCTCTTTGTCTGTCTTTGTTAGGGACCCAACGATCGTGTTCAAATTTGTATTTTGCAAGGTAGTTCGGGTATTTATCGACCTAGTTCGATAATGGGAAAAATTCAAAAGCCAATATTATAATCTATATTTTGGAGCTCAAAGTGCCATGTGGCTTTAAGAAGTGCTTTTCCGCTGTAAATGAATGAATTTCGATTTTACATGTTGATGATGTTTGGTTAACTCACTAATTAATAATCATGGTAATGCTGCAATCACTCTAATCCCATTTAGATACGGCGTACTAAAACCACAGTTAGAACAACACCATTATATCCCATTTGGCGATAACAAAACCGCAACTGATTAGGCCGATAACTAGAATCACATCGTCATAGTTCAAAGTGGTATCTAGAAATAACATGATTTTGCATGATCCGCACCCCACCTGCCCCAGGCAAAACTCGACCCCTTAAAACGTGGGGTCTAATGCACGATATTTAGATGTTTGGTTGTACCCCGATTGCAGGGTCGCTGGAAAGGTTCTTAATATTTAGAGTTCATGTTGGATAAGGATTGTTGCTGAATTCTCGGGGACAATTCATGTCATGCTGGTTGGTATTAAATACAGGATTGGACTTTTTTTTTTGGTATTTATTTCGCATGCTTGAATCAACAAATAAAAAATCGTATGTTCCCATAATTGTGTGTTGTCTTCATATATATTCGCTCTAAGTTTATTTAGATGTTAATCAGATGCAAACACTTGGAAGCATTCACAACTCGCAGCTTCATTGGCAGAGTAAAGGGTTAACTTAAAACGAATGACAATCGTTTGCTTAGATATCCCGTGGATTTTTGAAGGGTTTTGCCTATTGTTTCTTAAAAACAATACGTTACAAATGTGCGAACTTCAAACGAGCATAAGAACGTGTGTCCATTGTAAATAAAATCCTTCTCAGCGTGCTGGCAGATGGCCTATAATCGCTCTACCTACCACCTCCTCAATACCGATCTTGTGAAGTTTAAATCCGACGATTTGTCCCTATTGTAAATGGCCTCATGTCAAGAGGTTTTGTTCTTTTTCGTCATATTGTATCCCACGTCGAACAAACAATAGCATTTTGATTTCTATGAATGTTTAGCTCATTCCTCGTATGCGCATTCTTTTAAACATATGTCCTCGGGCGATTAAAAATGCATAAGTTGGATTGACTTGTCCACTCTGGAGTCAGTTGGTTATTGTGTGTGCAATGGTTTGGATATCTCCGTTTGTTCTGTTTTCTTCGCGATTCCGTATGTTGGAACCAGGTGCGTTGCGTTAACATATTTTTTTTAATTCGTATTAACCTTTGACATTATAACGGACTACTTGAGCGGTGTTCGATGTTAACTACCAAATTAATTGACAGCAGATAAATTGATTTCATAGCAGATAAATTGATTTCATAACGTATTTTCCCAAATGATGCAAATTCACATCATTAAAGGGACCCAGGACACTCGCAGTGGGTAAACTTTGGGATCTCATGGGACTAATTGGTATTTTATCGGTAATTTCACTGTAACATTAATGTTTTCTTAACAGGGTTTTTTTTTTTTATGCGAAATCTCATTATGGGACAATCATTAATTATGAAAATAAGAACAAAGTCAATCTATTTTTCATGTACTTGATGATAGTTGTTTTACAGACTTTTATGTTACTTTGCATGAACCCACATCGAATGGATTGAGTCCCTTTAACGATGGGAAGAAATTCTCGCGTGTTGGTATCTCCTTATTGATAATATATTTTCTGGATAATTTCATGCTGCTATTTTCAGCTTTAGCTCGTATGGTTAATAACGGAGAGGTTAAAGATGCTTACGCATTTTAGTTGGCACATTTCAACATTGAGATAGTCATACCTATGTTTCCAAATTTCATATATCTCTTCAACTGTTATCCTCCAATTTCATCGGTCACCCGACATAAATCTATATACTTCAAAAATACCGTCCGGATTATTTTGAAACCAACCCTCTCACACACAATGTTTACATGTCCAATTTACTTTACGTATATTATCATACTCTGTATTCTGTAGCTTAACCCTTTACCCAACAAACCGGCCAAAACCGGCCAAATAAAGCTTCAACAGCCTAAAATATCTTCGGTCTGTCTCAATAGAACCATACAAATATGGATATCATTGGAACCGGCTCCTTGACCACATTGTGATAGTTACAGTTATGCCCTGTGCCAATGCATTCTCTTATATATGCGAGTCGACCATAGGTCGCCTCGCATATATAAGAGAATGCATTGGCCTAAAAAAAATCTTTTTTTAACACCTTTTACCATTTTTTCTTACATTCTTTAACAATTTTATAATTTTTAATTTGTTAAGCCAATGCATTCTCTTATATATGCGAGGCGACCTATGGTCGACTCGCATATATAAGAGAATGCATTGGCACAGGGCCCTTCTGTTGGGTAAAGGGTTAAGTATAATTATAATCATTACCACATGAGCTGATAAATCGTATCATATCGAAGAACTGAATTAGTAAATTGTTAGCAATCCATTAATTAATATATTAATTCTATTTCCAGATATATTAAACAAGATGTTCCCATCTGAAAAGCTGACCCAGTACCAACTGTTCCTCTTCTTAAAAGCAAGCCTGGTGAGTATTTTTTTTATCTTCCAGAAATATTGCCCAAATTTGGTAAAATTTCGCTTATCCCCCGTTCGGGTAGGATTGGCATACAGAGCAGAAGCTTGACAGTGTATACGTGATTATACGTAGAGAAGCATATGTTTGTTTTGTTTTTTTTGCTATTTTTTTTTTTATTCGAATTTTTAGGGAAAATATACTTTAAATGTAATATTTGTTGTCATTTTTTTTCCAAATTGGCACCACCCGACCCATATTTTGACAATATTCTGCCTACCGATTCTGGGACTGACGATCAGTAATGAATCATTTTACAGTTAATGATGGGTTGTATTGGCTATCTCCATACGTCGTATGTCCACGGTAGATCCAGACGGGCGATAAGATCTTGATTGTACCCGTCGCATCTTGATTATAGCTTCGGGAGGGAACAAACCATCGGTTCGCGGATAATAAAAAACTTCTTGGTGGTTTGGATGTTGGGGGTGTATAATAAAACACGGATTGGGCGAGATAAGATGCGGGCGCGGTTAATGATGCGTGTTTACAACTATCAATTGTTTCATTTAGGGTCCAATAAAAATAAAATGCCGACAATAATACTCAACATGAACTACTGAATTTGCCCCTGCGTCGAACAGAGATGGGGTTTTTTTTCAGCCCGAGGGTATAAACTACTGAATTGCTTTTTTGGATGATCACGTTTGCCCTCTTAATTAACTCCTAAGGAGCTTTGAATCTCTGTGGATCTTTCGTGACGGGAGTCGCGTTGGTGCAACATTAAAGATCATACACCAGTGCATCCTCTTATATATGCGAGTCTCCCATGGGGGGGGGTCGCATATATAAGAGAATGTGTTAGCTTACAAGGTCAATGTAAATACTGTTAGGCCAATGCATTCTATATATGCGATGCTCCCTATGGGAGTCTCTCATATATAAAATAATGCATTGGCACAGGGTTTTCGAAAAAATCAGGAAGCTCCTGTCATGAAAGCGTTAATTAACTCCGTAATTGTAAACTCACGAAAAGGAAACTAGAAAAAAAAAATCATCATTAGATTATCAGGCCTCATATGAAATCCAATTTTGTTTGTATCTAAATGGCGTAAAATGTCTTCATTTTTCAATCCATAACCCCACTTTCTTTCTCCGCCCATCCCATTATACCCCCCCCCCCCTCCCCACTACACCAGTCACTACATCCCATTCTCAAAATAATTTCCTGTCCAAATAGTTTCCTTTCCACAATAGAGACATTCCCCATATCGCAGGACATCAAATTTTCTAAGAATGGAAGAAAGACATTTGAACTCAACCATGTAGTTACCTAATTTCACGATAATAATTGGGGTCCTTGGTCATTAAATTGTTGAAGATTTATTTGAAACCACTTAATGCGAAAGTTGTAGTCTGTACTTTCGTTTCGGTTCATATAATAGAATTGTTCCCGAGAATTTTTAAGTCACGTCTATGACTATAACACTGGTGTATATATATATATTTCTGTTTGTTCGCTTCCGAAATTTCCATTAAAATCATCCGACCAATACTGTTTAGATCACATACGTATCCTATGTACCATGCTCCGGACCAACTATTGCCCCGGTGACATAATAATTTGGTCATTTTATGCACTCCTTTTGTGTCGAAAAGAAATAAAACCCCCAATATCAACCACCTCGACGGGATATGTAATCACTTTCAACAAAAACCTGCTAAATATTTGTCTGAGAAAATTATCACAAACTACTCAAATACCCAAACATTCAATTCGCACCAAATTAACAAATCGGGTACAAATGAGATCACACTACTCTAGAATGCAATTATCCCTGTTGTGTGGCCCGACTTGTCAAGCCAGTGGCTCAGGTATTGAATCGTTGCACGCCTTCGTTCATCAACAGTGTGAACACGCATCAATCAGTATGAAGTCACCCACTCCGCGTGAAGCGTACTGACACATTTTAACTGTCAACACTGTGTAGAAGTTGTTGATTTTCGGCGCCTATTTCATCAAGTTTGAGCATACTTTCACGGGATTGTGGTTCATATAAATAGGATCGGAGATTTTAGGGACATATCGGCACATGCCTTGTACACATTATAACGGATATGGAGGAATACGCAGATTATGTTGAGTTTGAGGAATTATTCTGGGATGTTTCTGAGGTAATAACACGAATTTTTGCTCCCAAATCTACACATTTGGTATTTATCCCCACACACACATGCAACTTTTCTGAGAATTCCGCTCACTTCTCAAAGGCGTCTTAGTGGACCAACAGGCGCCACAAAATGATAGCCGGTGAACTAAAATCGACAACTGTGAAATATCCATTTCCAATATTTTCTACCCTTCCCGAAACGAATTCACCCCACCACCTCTCTGCATCATTTTACAAAAATCATACTCGATATGTCAAGGCGTTTAGTTTAAAAATTACAGTTTATGATTCGTCATATGCTAAATATATTTGTATGACCCAGTCTATCAAAAATGTTGTATTATTAGGTGATCAAATATAATTCTAATTAATATTTACTAAGTACATGTTATATAATATTATACTATATATACACTATTATATAGTATACAATTGATAAATATTAATTAACATATTTTAAATTATCATTCAATAAATATAACTTTTAGAATGACTATATGGTGACCAACTCTATTTTTACTTTGTAAAATTTGGCGACAGGGAGTGCATTTGTATTTGGCGACTGGGGGTAGGTGCCCTTCCAATTCTTTGTTTCTTTTTTCAATAGTTTCAATAATTTCCGATATAACTGACACCCTAGATAAAGAGGTCATATCTGCATGTCCAATTTATTTTTGAAGCCATTGTTTATATTTGATTGATTGCCATTTATTCGTGTGAAAAACTATATTTATAGCTGTAAAGTTCAGCTTAGGTTGTTTGTTGGACCTATGTAATATACATAACATAGATACGGGTGAATCTGTCGATTGTTGCTCTATCTGATTATTTTATCTGGTCATATATATGAATGAAGAATAGACCATTCCAATATATACTTTTACAAATGGATGGTAGAATCAATTCAGTAATGGATTAAGTTCTGTGTGAGATATTCTTCGACATATCAGTATGCCAAATTCTACCAACTTTATGTTCATGACAATATATTCTCCATACAAAAGGCTTTATCATTACTTGATGTTTAATATTGAGCAATAATGCGCCGAATTTTATGTTCTGTAGGCCACATTCACATTGCAATTACAATGACAAGTCCTTTTTATACATAAAGCTTATAAATCTATTCTATATTTTCAGACTTCCTTCAGAAATCAAGACCTGACATCACTTAACGAAGTAAACAACATCAAGAACAAATTCTACGAGTTGGCCAAAGCTTGTGGCATGGAATCAGAGTTTCCTTCCGGATTCGACCTTGACACTGTTATCTCTCTGCTGACGAGCCCGACGAAGGACCACCCATTCGTTGACACCTTGTCAGACGCTCCCGTCGGCGCAGAACTCCAGACGGAGAAACTCGACCAATTCGGCCGAATGCTTTTCGATATGACCAGCAATGAGAGCTTTGACTGCACAGTTATGCATGGCAGCGACAACAAAGAAAACAAGTGTTCCAGCGTTCACCACGACAACACGACGGTAAACTCACAGTACACTTCATACAGAAAAGCCGTCGAGTTTAACCCTCTATACAGCGTCGCTGAAAACAGCTACGAGAGTTCCTCATCTGGCTCGATGTCGTGTGGTAACAACTCCAGTGCTCATGAGTATTTCTCGGACAATCAACGAGTTCCCTCCCCTGAAGGTTACGATCTTGTGACTGAGCTGATGTCAAGGACGCAGTACTGCAACGACTACGTCGACAACCACCCACGAATAACTCTCAAGGACGCCAGTCCACCTACTCAC
This sequence comes from Siphonodentalium dalli, assembly GCA_032622095.1. Classification (NCBI taxonomy): domain Eukaryota; kingdom Metazoa; phylum Mollusca; class Scaphopoda; order Gadilida; family Siphonodentaliidae; genus Siphonodentalium; species Siphonodentalium dalli. The sequence goes on along the minus strand of CP136065.1, from coordinate 77,818,766 downwards.
GAGCGACTCGGACCAGAAGGCGCAGAAAACCCACCCGCAGCGCATCTGTCATCGTCGTCGTCTTCCTCGTCATCGTCATCTTTACGATCATCTCGTTCTGGCTACGACAGCATTGGTTCTGAAAACTACTCTCGTCGCTCTAAAGATAGTGCTAGCAGTAAGGACTCGAAAAGTTCAAGTTCAAGGTCATCTAGAACTTCAAGGTCATCTCGTAGTTCAAGGAGCTCCAGAAGCATCCCCATTGCATCTTCTACGATGATTGAAAACGCCAACACAACTCGACAAAACCCAGCTTATGATGACAGGACATTTTGTTCAGTGACCAACGAGCGACTTCTCCCACCAGCGGACCAGTCATCCGTCGTGAAGAGTTCACCAGGCTTTCGACGAAGTCACCGTTCGCGACGGTCGTCAAGGTCGTCATATCCCAAGAATAGCACGCTGAAGTACATCTCTGATGAGTGTTCCATGCAGTTTATGGAACCCCTGTCGATGATCGAACCCACAAACAGAGACGTTTATCTAACAGCAGCCGATAGTGTGTTAGACGAGAATCCATCTGTTACTCCGACTCATCTGCCTAGAACCAGCACTAAAGTAGAGTTATCTTCCGGACATCGTTCTTCTTCTAGTCGTAGTACCGCGTCTCATTCAGACACATTTCACAGTGTACCTCGATCGCCGGAAGTGTCGTCACAGAACACTGACTCCTCGGCGGCTGTGTTCTACGAGTTAGATAGTCATCCTATTGCTCCGCAGCACAGTTATGCTACAAACTACACGGAGTCTGATTCATCTCTGTTCTTCGTTACTGACATGAAATCACCATACACGAACTCAATTCGGCTAACAGGATGTGCTAGTGAGAGAGAACTCAGTTCTATTCGTTCGGACTCAATGTTCAAACTTCCGAAAGCAGCAGCTCCCCGGAAGTTGACCCGTCAGCCGAATCCCAGAACGCCAATCAGACGCACCTCAACTCCGTTACCTAGTCTTGCAGTGAACTCGCCTAGTGTCCACTGTAAGCGATTAAATGTGTCAAAGAACAGTCCCGGTAACACTAGTTACAACCGGAAATCTCTAGTCAGACGCCTGAAGCAGTTCAGAGAGTCATTCTCCAAAGAAAAAGACGTCACGAAGATGAAGACTCTAGCTAGTTTGTGAACAGTGACTATATTTTTAGCGTGCAATTCTTTCATTCGTCTCAATTTTTGTCTCAATGTTATCATGATAGTGTTTGAACTGTATTTCTTTGATGCCGAATTTGTGTTCTTTGCGCGTAGTTATTAACTAAAATCACCAACTCCGACTGATAATTCGGCTGAGTATTATCTCTAACAGGTGACAAAACCTCCTTAAATTTTCAATTTCAGTGCTTAAAAAACACTTCAATGAAATAATGCGTCGAAATTCATCTTTCGAGATAAACCGATATTGCCAGACCAATGATAGAGATTCTAATGCTCATCTATATTCATCTTTATGTTGGAAGTGAGAGATGAATTCTCCGATTACAAAGAACTATTTCTAAGCTCTATCGCGCTTTCTATCGCTCTCCATCTCGGGTAGAAACTTATTCATCTGCTTGACTTTTCGCCACCCATTCAATTTCATTTTTATAAGTGGACGATTAAGTGTATCGGCTTACTTTACCGGATGTTGGTTCATATTGACAATCCGAGTCCGAGTTCTGATTTTTAGAACTGATATGTCAAGGTTGTAACAGGTCAACTACCAAACAGATCTTCAAATATATTCAAGAATAATATGGGCGCGAATACCCTACTCTATACAGGTGGCCTGCGATTTAAAGGTGACAAATTTGCTTAACGATTAAAGGTATAATATTTTGACCTGACCGGCCTGACACTTTGGGTCAAGTATGTTGTCTCGTTCACATTATTGAGTCTTGGCAAATATTTTTAGGAGAAAAATGCAAAGCAGTTTGTTGGTCTATTAAATTAACTTGTTGGGAAATGACCGCCCTTTTGAAAATATTTGTCGGAGATTGGATTGACCTCACCGCATCCCTATCTGATTGGGGAGTTTAAGTGTTCGGTGTGAAACGTGCATAGTGCTTTCTAGAGTGCAGCCGAGTTTGCGCTCACATATTGTACAGTTATACAATATACCTGTTTCAGATTATACAGCGCTCGATAAAGTGTGTACAGTGTATATAAGAGCTATATTTAATTGTTACAAATATATTTATAATTTTGTTACAACATGTTTTATATTGTGTAAATTAAAACTATGAAACCATAACTTGATTTCTTTCGAAATTTATTTGTTGAACCTTAACCTTTATAATGAATGGGGTTCATGACGGAGGCTGCGCTGGTGTAGCATTAATGGTGTAGCATTAACCCTTTGAGTGCCAGGGGCCGATCTCATCGGCCCTAAACCTACAAAATAAGTCTGTTAAAGAATATAAGAATGAATTATTAAAATTGTAAAAAAAAAAAATTGTTAGACCAATGCATTCTCTTATATATGCGAGGCGACCTATACTATGGTCGACTCGCATATATAAGAGAATGCATTGGCACAGGGTATATGGGTTGATACAAAAATCGGACCTGGCACTCAAACGGTTAAAGATCGTGTGCCAGTGCAGTCTCTTATATATGATAGTCTCCCATATGGAGCCTCGTATATATAAAGTAATTCACTGGCTCACAAGGTCAAGGTAAATCTTGTTAGCCAATGTATTCTCTTCTATATGCGAGTCTGCCATATATAAGAGAATGCATTGGCACAGGGTTTTCGCAAACTTTAAGGAAGCTCCAGTCTTGGAAGGGCTAAAATCTGCCAATTTCCCTCATGAAATCCACAGGAAATGTTAACAAAATGTGACAAAAGGATTTCTCTCAAAATATATCAATATCTGGTATGTTTAGTGGTGAATAGAAGGAAGATGAACATGTAATAACTTGGACTTGCATATGTTCGAAATCAATCTTTGAAACACAAAAAATCACTTGCATCAACAACAAATAGTGAATATCAAATGGTATTTGATTGGAATAAACTTTAAAGTGACTTTACAATTGATTGCTGGAATTTTATCTTTTCACATCGTGTCATCAGTTCCGCGACGACTTGTTTTAGTCATGTTAGCCCCCCCCCCCCCCCCCCCGTTTCCCCACGTTGGTGGCCACGAAAATATAAACTGGCGTATCTGGGTAACATATTTATCCATATATTTACCAGCTCATCTTGTGCCCTGTGGCGAAAACTATGAAGATAGTTCAAATAACACATGCAATTAGTTCGTTGCGAATCCCAACTGTATATATAATTATATATATAGTAGTGTGGAAGATTCATCGGGATCGGACTTTAAGCCAATGGTAACTGAATCCCGTTGATTCATTAGTAGAGATAGTCATCCAAAACGTGCAACCAACATCCTGTAGTGTTGAGTGTTGTTTCCCTGTATACAACCCCCCCCCCCCCCCCCCCGGGGTCGACCCCTTATCTATTTATAGTATGGTTCCCCACAAAAGAAGTTGGGCGATACCGATGTCTCTGGAGCTAATTGTGACATTCAATCTATAATCGAATGGTTAATGCTTTCATATATCCGAATGCTCGTTGCCCCGAATGTCCACAAAAACGAATGTCCAACACCATTGGTATAGCTTCGCATATATAAGAGAATGCATTGGCCTAACAATATTTACATTGATCTTGTAAGCCAGTGCATCCTCTTATGTATGCTCGGCGACCTATAGTCGACTCGCATATATAAGAGAATGCACTGGCATATGGTATTTAATGCTGCGCAAGCGCGGCTCCCGTAATGAAAGGGTTAATGTAACAGATTCGACCAGCATCCACTGCTGAAGGTATGGTACATACAGTCGAGTATTATGGGATTTGTATATCCCCGTTATTTACGGAAAATTGTCCGAAGTGAAATTGTGATTGGGGGAGGGGGGGGGGGGGCTAACCCCGGTATTTTCGACAGGGTCGAAGGCCCTTTCCTTAACCCAGCATCCCTCGTAATTTACTGATATCGTCACATCTTATAACCGGATTATATACGATATTAACTGAAAATCCCCTTAAATGAACGAATTGAATCACCAGTTGTCTTATGCCTGTATATATACATGCATAAGAAAACTGGTGATTCATATTCGTTCTTTTGTGGGGATTTTCAGCTAATACTGCACCTTAAAAAGCTGAACATGGGATATACACCTACATGCATGTATATATATATAGTATAGCGACTGAGGAAAATAATCATGCACTTTTGAATAGAAGCACCACATTCTACATATATATGGCATATGGACCAAGGTAGTGAATTTCTGTTCTGATATTGACCGCTTCTCAAAATTTCCCGAAATTCTCAAAAGGACACCCCCAAAGTATTGGACATTTGGGTCGTTACTTTAATACCCGTTTCCCCTCTCTGTGATTCAACTAACTATTCAGTACACCAACAGGTACCAGTAATAGAAAGGTTAAAATTAAAGATCGACTGTCCAATTTGACACAATATGTTTCATAATTACATAGGTTAATGTTCAGGTTACCAGGCAAATAAAATAGGAACAATGAATATACTTCCATGCAATTACCATCATATTTGTTTGACACAGACTACGCGAAAATCTATACAAAAACATCTATAAGTTTTATTGAAAGCGAGTAAAAACGATCATAATTGAGAACGCTCTTTGTTATATACGGCTTATGTGCGACGGCAGCATAGACGCTCATTATCAGACGATATTTGGAATTTTTGGTATGCTGGCAAAATTCAATACGTGTTAAAATTTCCTCTTTGGGCCAGTTTAGTTGATATCTGGACATCAGAACCTCATAAATGTGCTCATGGTTCCGAACTAATTATTTTTCCGGTATAGAAAACGTGCAGATGGTGATTTAATGGTGCGAAATCGGGCCGGGCATCTTTAAACTTACTAATTGATTGCTTGTCACGATCCGGGGATCAAGATAGGTCCATAATTACAGGAAATATTTAAATATATCAGAAGTCTTGCATTCGAGTTTGCGGTATACATGCATCGGAAAGACTTATTGAGGTCGCATAATTTATGGCACCTTGCACATATAGAATAAAAACCATTTCCCACACAAAGGACCAATAAAGAAAAAATAATTGTCCCCCTTCCCGTTCACACAAATTTGTCTTGTAAATGTCGGGAGGGGTGCAGTCATTCCGCCATAGAAAATCACGTGGTCCCAAAATATGAACGCCAACATGCACACGGGGTGTGTTTTTGAAACGAGTTAAAATATAAATAAAAAAAGTTAAATTTAAAACGATCGCGCCACTTTAAAACACATCGATATATGCCCTATCACTAACTCGCGGCCATTTTGGATCCACCAGGTCCGGTTCCGTGGTTTTACTTAACTTTCCATATATGGAAGTCATGAATAATTCAAAAGCTCCATATATGGTAATGCTACTCCAAAACTTTGACCTGTAGCACTGAAACCAAGGAACCGGCGATGGATGAATCTATGAAACCACGGAACCGGACCTGGTGGATTCAAAATGGTCGCGATTTATAGTGATAGGGCATATAGATATCATTATCGTTACAAGTGAGATCACAGAATGGAATACCTCCTCACTTCTAACGCCTTAAAATTTCAACGTCAATCGATCGAGTAAAAGCTCTTTGTTTTCCAATTATATATAATACACAATTCTGGGATAAATTGTTCAAAAACTTTGAAAACAGACGCTGAACAAAAAATTCACAGAGAACAGCTGCACATGGGTACCACAGTAGAAAATATACCGTCAATTTAAAACTAAATATTTATCGATAAAAAAAAACTAAATTTTGAAAAATGTCCAACAATATATGGGGTGTCAAACCAGAAATTTCTGATCGTTGGACAACTTTAGTTGCCAGTTGGGAAATTAGCAGGACCATTTAACCAGGGGTGGTATGTGTAGTGTACTACGTCTAATTATTCGAATCATTTTAGGAATTTCCAAAGAAGCACATGTTGTTAAGAGCGAAGGTCAAGAACAACAGGTTGTAAATCTGACTGTCACATATTTTTACCCGGATGACATCTCTTAACAAGTGCGATTCGTGTACGGGCCAATGTATCCGGACAATACTCACAGAAGTAATTTTGAGGCCATTAAAATGTACGTTCTGACTACGTTTAATCGGCCATTTATCCTTTGAGCGACATGAAGGTCGTTGTCAAGTGCTATCGTCTAAATCATCAAAACGTTTCCTTGGTAATAATGACGATTCACATTGGCACAATATGAACTCGCATTTATCCAGCCGCGCGTAATGGACGTCACTATTTATTTCCGTATTAGGTATTTTATGAGCATCAAAAAATCCAATTAAAATCGAAGTATATAATCACGAATGGCTTCAGTCGAGACTGGTCTGTCGATGTCTTACGGGCGATTAGTTCACATTATCCTCCGTGTGAAAACCGAAGTGTTTAACCGACAAAACAAAAACTGAAGTCCCATGCAAACGAGGTTAACAATGACATGTGCACGACTAAGAGCTTCATCCACAGCACATCACCAAGAGTTGCACGATGGGGGGGGGGGGGGGGTGTCCTTTCGTTCTCCAATGGCAGAAATGTCTCATATATCGGCTAAACCAGAATGTAATATATATTGTCCTGACAGGATAGAATATCAATTCTTGTATCCTAATATGCATAAGCCTGATCTTTGATAGCGCTTAAAATGTATATATATAGTGCATTCTCCTATATATTTAGATTTTTCATATATTTAGATTTTTCATATTTTTCATATTTACCCACTATCTATATACAAATATATACAAACAAATGTTGTTTTTTTTCGGTATTAATGCTCAGCAACTGACTAACAAAAATGCCCCTTTTTAACGTTATGCCCATTTGCCCTTATTGCTTTCGGATATGCTTGCACTCACTTTTGTTTACATAACAATGGTTTGAACATGCGCAATCTCGTTATTGCATGGGAGTTATCAATAATAACAATAGAACAAACTCAACAAAGTCTATCTATTTATCCATGTTCATTAGGGCCCTGCGAATCGATTCGATGCGATTCGGAATCTTTCGTCTGATTCGATTCGATTCGAAATCGTCTGTCCTGATTCTAATTGTATCGAATCACTGGCAGCAGTTGTATCCTCATTACGTTAACGGACAACATTGCGTTTTCGCGAAGAGAGCTTATGATACCATACACTGTTGTAGACTGAGTTATACTATATAGACCACCGAAGCATTTCACGACTGGTGAAATTGGTCAAGCAAAATTTCATATATATGTCGAACTTCAGCTTCGCCGGTGAATGTGATTGCTTACTGACTTCATTATTGCTTACCATACCATTTCTATATTCTATAGCAGAGATAGCCACAAATAATGGGCACTTAATTGGTTAATGCGAATTTGATCCATTTATGGATAATATCTACATTACATACCGACGATCACTTATCGTCGTTATGAAATCGTTGAAATGAAAAGGCCCGATCCGGTTTTACAATCGCCTTTGATTTTTTCTTATTTACCCATTTCGAAGGCCTTGTGTATCTTTAACCCTTCCGTGGCGGGAGCTGCGCTGGTGCAGAATTAAATATCATGTGCCAAGATCCTGTGTCAGTGCCATTGCATTCTCTTATAATATGCGAGTCTCCCATATATAGGGAGCCTCGAATGTATAGTATAATGCACTGGCTTACGCGGTCAAGGTAAATATTGTTAGGCCAATGTATTCTCTTAAATATGCGAGTCTCGCATATATAAGGGAATGCATTGGCACAGGGTTTCCACACAAAAATCAGGAACCTACAGTCATGGAAGGGTTAAAATTCTGTATGAACACCAAAATTTAGCATTTTCGGCATTAATGCCTCTGACTGAAAAAGTGTCATATTATGAAAGTTGTGCCCCTTACCATTTGTTGCTTCCGGCGTCCCTGACACAGCATGCGTAATTCTGGAGTATATATACCAGACGACATTTGTGCTTCGTCGAAGATTCGCAAGATGGCTTGATTCGGCTGTTGTTCATTACATTTTATACGAAACAGTGGTTCCAGATAATGGAAAAACATTAAGTTTAAAAAAAATAATTATTATATGAATATAATATATAAATAATAAATGTATAAAATATAAAGGTATGCCATGCGTTGATTCTATACGTGTTTGCATGAACGTGAAAAGATATACATCGCATGGCGTTTATTATATCGAAGTTAAAATGACGTTAACATGAATGGAACTTCTCAAGCCTATACAATCTGCAACACCATTATATCGATGGCTTTTATGGCGCATGCGTGGCAGCCATTATATCAAAAGTTAGATGAAACCTGCTATCATATATCATAAAATGACTTTATTGAAACATGCTTCGAAATCTGATCAGTCCCCTGCAAATAAAATGTATTGAATGCGTGACAACAAAACACTACACCACACATAGTATATCACTTCATGGTCGACATCCTAATTACGGGGCAACAAAACAACCTGGATATAATACGCGGAGACAAATTTGAGCTTTTGAGTGATTATATGACGGTATATCAGTTTTCATGTCACTATCGAATGATCTATTTGAGGTATAACGTCCATCCATCTGTTGGACCTTAGCTTTGAAATGATTTATTTTATTTGAAAAAAGATCTTAGCACACCTGTAATTATATACATTGTAGCACCAACATGCAGGCGTTCAAGCAATATGTCTTGTATTCACGTGGTGACATCCAAGGACACATATACGTATCCGTGCCTGAAACCCGCGTTCACACACTCGAAAATTTGCCTGGAATTTATTTTTGCAGGCATTTCCATTATACAGAAAGCTATAACGGCAGAAAACGAACGCAAACATGCGTATAAAATGTATTTGTACAGTAATGTCCTAAATAATCGACCCCTAAACCACAGCAGAATTATGGGATTTTTTTCGGGATTTAGTCGGAAATATGGCTTGTTGCCATTCATCGGAAAGCTCTCACCAAAAAAATTCCCATAATTCTGCTTATGGTTAAAGGGTCATATACTCCGGGCATTACTGTAACAGCGAACTATACGTGAGAATTAAAAAGTCTGTATATATAGTTCCACCAGTATCGATGCTACCGAGATTTGCCTGTAAATAATTAATTAGGATCATTAATTAGCTCACAAGAATCAGTGCATTGTACAGGTATTTTGAAGACAATTTAATGTCAGTTGAACTGTTACATGTGGAACCACAGAAATGTTACTTCTCATGTTATATATATATGTGGTAATCAGGGGGGGGGGGTAGTAAAAAACATTGCAGGAAGGTATGCCGGGGTGGTGGGTGGCCCGAGGGGCAAAACACACGTTTTTTACACCCTCATGCAAATTTTTTACTAAAGAACTTTTGTGCCCTTATATATGACATTTGTAACAGTTTAAAACATTTTATAAGAATTTATAACTGCAAAAACACCATATTTATGTTATACTGGGACCTCATATGGGCCTTAGTGGGATGGCATTAAGCTATATGGCATGTTGCATATGGGGCGGTGGGGTGAAAGAATTCCTTCCCGACACCCTTCGGAAAGAAGCTTTGAGAAATGTAAAACTGAAATATATAAACTTGTCTTGATGTAACTAAAGCCAAGATCATTGTGTGCGTGGAAAAAGAGTAACCGCCTCAAACATTAATGTGACTATCAATAATATATAGATGAGGTTTATTCTGGAAATGACAGACACAATATTTGCAGGCTTGATTCAGTGCATGGTAACAACAAATATCTTGCGTTGTGAATGAAAACTGAATGGAAGAGAATCGCACAGTACAACATTCCAAGCTGTGACACGAAATGAATAGAATAGAGTATAATTTATTAGCAAATATCATCCATATTATAAAGACAGGTTTATCAGAATACACCATGAATAAACAATCAAGTAACAATCATGGTTAAACAGATAGCTAATGCGTTCAAATAATGATAAAAATGGTAATTCATACCTGGCAATTGACCACTGAATGAAATTTTAATTTCTAATACAGTTGTGTTAAAATTATTGATAAAAATTTCACACTTATTGGCTAACACATGAGTGATGGCATAGTAGGTATGATAATTCATTCAATTCAATTCAATTCAATTTATTGTTGTAAACTCATCGTCTAATGTGACATTTATGAGTGTTCATTTGCAATTACAAAATAACATAAATACATACATATCAAATACATATCAAATATGGGGAATACACAGAAGAGAGTATTTACCAATAAAAATATGGATATCATCCAGGGGGTGTACCCGTACATGTGTATGAGAGCTTTCATATACATATGTGTGTTTTATAATGCTATCTTATGATTAATGGGGTATATGATGTATGTGGGGCGATTCCCTGTTCATATGTTGTATGATGTGGGGATTTTTCATTGAGCATCAGGAGTGGATCATTAGTGTTTGGGCCTTTTTTAGATATATTGATAGATTTATTATGATCTTTCTGTTATTTGTATCAAAGAGGTCATGCAATTTAATTGTGTTCGGTCGGTTGCGATAGTAGGCTTTCAAATATTTCATTCTGAGCGCAGTTAACCGAGGGCAGTTCATTATACAAGGTGGTATTCATCGCCGAGTTCCTCCATACACAGAGTACATCTTCGTTCTGAGTATGGGGTGTTTGTCCAAGAACCAGTGTCCACCGGAAGCCGGTGGTTTCTGGTTCTGAATATCAGTAGTGGCAGAACGATATTGTTATCATCTAGAGATATAGGTATCGTGGTCTGCAGAAGTTTGGCTTTATGCATCTATAAAATGCGTATTTATTTGAATGTTCCATAGATGCTCGCCTGTCTGATATATATATATGTCCATATATAGTTCTGGTTTTTATGGTATTGGCGAAAAATTTTGCGCTACTAACCGCTTGGTTTCTCCACGTATATGACATGCCCAGTTTGTTCAGTTCAGTATTTACAAATTATAGCCAGGGGATTTTTACATTTTCTAGCGTGCGTACATTCATCATTATATTGTAAAGCATAAAAGGGAGTCGGGTGCTTTCCATCGTGATTATTCTGCTCCAGAACATTAATAATTTAGTTTTTATTGTCAGCGAAATTGGTTTAATTCCCAGCTCCCCGTAAATGAACACTTCCGGTGTGGTCTTGTTTAGATTAAATATAAATCTCAAGAACCATGTTTCTAGTTTCCGGAAGCACTCTAAGTTTTCAGAGTCCCATATCTCGGCTCCATATGTCATATACGGCACGATTGATTTTTCATAGATATATAGAATCGTTTCAACGGACAGTTTGTTACTTCGCGAGGTGTTTATCAAAGCATACATTGCCTTCTTGACATTACTGCACCGTGTGTTTCTTTCAGTTGCGAAGTTACCGTTCTTATTGAATTCTGTGCCCAGATATTTATAACTGTTTGCGGTTTCAATTATGTCGGTATTTATATGGAATTCAATATCTTTATTTCTGCTTCGTTTTTTTACCAAAAATTACGATTTTCGTTTTTGATGGGTTAATTTTTAGTTTCCAGATGTTGCAGTATTGTGCAAATCTGTTTAGTGAATGTTGAAGGCCTTTATTTGGGTTGGATACGAGTACGGTGTCATCTGCATATAGCAATATAAGAAGTTTTAGGTAATATCCCGTGTCCGATTTTCTCACCTTATGCAAGTCGATACCGTTACACCCGTGCCCTGCTAGGTAGTCATGTACGTCATTGAGGTATAGAGAAAAAAGTATCGATGAAAGACAGTCACCTTGTTTTACTCCAATGGAACTATGAAATAAACTGGATATGTTATCATCTACTCTCACGCACGTTTTAATATTTTGGTATAGACCTTTTACAGCTCGAAGTATGTTTCCAGATAGACGGTATTGTTGTATTTGCCCCATAGTCCCTCCCTCCAAACTGTATCGAACGCTTTGGTAAAGTCAATAAATGCACAGAAAAGGTTATCTTTGTTCAAATCAGCTAATTTGACGAGGGCGTGGAGGTTGAACATATGGTCTAGAATATAGAATGGCTAGAATATAACTGTCATCACAGTGTTCATCAGTGCATCAAGGCAATCAGTGAAATATTTGCATGTCTATCAACTCATATATATATATGATCTGTTACTCTCACAACACCTATAAAATATCCAAGTCTGGCAGAGTGACTGTCATTTATTATAACAGAGGTTGCTCCAGTAGCCTAACAAAAGTGTTAAGGCATAATGCTAGATAATGGGCTGGTTGACAGACAAATCAGGAAACGGTTAGAAATTATGGAATCGTGGGTATCCTGTACAATGACATAAGTTTGCATATATAAGTAAACTTGTCCTGATGCAACTAATGGCTAGATCATTGTGTGCATGGAAAAAGAGCGAGCAACTGTCTCAAACATTAATGTGACTATCAATTGGTATAAAATATCTGTCATCAGTGCATCAAGCTAATCAGTGAATTATTTGCATGTCTTTCAACTCAGATGATCTCTCACACGACGAAAGTATCCAAGTCTGGTATAGTGCTATAACTGCTTGTCATCTATATATATACACGAGTAGGATCTGTCCGGATTTTTCTCTCAGACCCCTGGACCGAGTTCAACCAAATTTGGTGTGGTGACTTGGGGGTACCCTGGTGGATGTTATAATGGTATTAGTCTTTTAAAAAATTTAATTAAAAAAAAAATGAAATAAAATTGGTTTTGTTAATTTGAGCAAGGAATTCAATCTTTACAAAAAAATAGATATTAAAACTATGTATATAAATCAAAATGTTTCAATGACCAAATGTGTTTGAAGCGCACAAAGTTGCCACCGCTAAGTGAAGGCTCTGTCTAAGATCAAAATGTGTGCGAAGTCCAACAAAGGGGGCCACAGGTATCTCCGATGCTGAATATAGGCTCCCAAAGGGAGCCTGTTTCAGCTAGTTTAGTATAATAGAAGTAAGTTGCTCCAGTAGACTAACATAAGTGGTATGGAATATGTTAGATAATGGGCTGGTTGACAGACTAATCAGGAAATAGTTAGAAATTATGATTTTTTTTTGTATTCTGCACAATGACCTAGGTTTACAGATGATCAGTAATTTACAAAACTTTTTTGTAAATTAAAACAGTTTCTAAAACAGGTTAAACTGTTATTTGAACTAATTGAGATCATTCCCAGTCATAAAAGTGATATCAGTAGAGTTTTATGAGATTTTAGACAAAATTTAGTGAAATTTGGGGGGTGGGTGTCAAAAAATAGGGACTAAATTTTTTTTTTTTGCAGGTTTGGGTACGGTGGGTCCCCGAAAATGCCAGATACATAAAAACGGCATACCTTCCTGCAATTTTTTTTACTACCCCCCCCCCCCCCCCCCCTGTGGTAATGGTGCATTTTTAACGCCGAGCCGTTAATATTCTGGCACTAATTACATGACGAAACGCCTGCAAAAAAATACCAGACAAACTTGCCAGCGTATGAACGTATACGCTAAAACGTATACTGAACGTCAATTTTGAAAATATACGAGTCTTCAAATAATAACAATGGAAAGAACACTCAAACCCAGTCACCAACATCAACCCGCTTATGTCAGAAGAGAAATCAATTTGAGATATTCACGAAATCCCGATGTGAAGGCGGATAAAATTTGGACCGAGCTGAATTACTCACTGAATCACTTATTGTGTTTGTATACTAAAAAGTGCCCCTTGTCCTCAATCTTACTATTTCGAACAATTTTGATTACCATTTTCCATTTGTGTCCAAATTGTGATTAAGTTTTGGGCTTCTATCCACTCTAGTGATAAGATTTAGACAACAAAAAAACTTCCAACTTCACCCGTCAGGCTTAACAGGCTATGCTTTTCCAGCATGTGTACGTATAGCCTTACATCGCACTTGATAAATTTGACGGCAGGTGGTTCGTGTGAACACTATAGTGTTTACATGCGTTCGTATCTCTGTGTATTCATAGATATACAGAGAAATATACACAAAACAAATACAGACATATAAAACTGAAATCTCTGAGAAGTCCATTACTCCAGTTTTACACCATAACGCATTGAGCATGTATACATTCACACACTGGAACTTTCCCTGGCAAGACTTAGTGTTAATGGAAATTTTTATTAAAAATGCCTATAGGTTTATTGCACAGTGGTGACTGTTAAACGGACATGGCTCATTCGAGCTTCCAGATTGTGTCTACCCTATTCGGAAGGCGGTATATTATAAGATAGGTTGAAAAATACACGAACTATTGATATACCGGCTTCATATGCTCTGAAAACTTCTTGCTATGGTCACAGCCATTTTCCAGCATTTTTAAATTTTTCGCACAAAAGTGAAAACAAAAAAGCTCTTTATTTATACCATATCAGTAATAGACTAACACGGAACGCTCTTTTATCACATAATTTGGCCATAAAAGCAGTTTCATAATTATCGGTAATAGACACGTTTAATATCAGCGCGTGCGATGACGTCACGGCGTTCTTCAGATAACTTGCGATCGTTGTAGTTTATGATTGTTGTTTTCGATGAATATTTCGCGTTGCTTCGGGTTTATTTGATCATGTGATAAAAGGTATCTCACACTCGTCCTATTTTATACGTAATTTATCAACCTCGTCCTCTAAATTCTATTTGAGCCTCGGTAAACCTCGGCTCAAATCGAATTTAGTAAACTCGGTTGATAAATTCCGTATAAAATAGGAACTCATGTGAGATCCTCTATTTCTGTTTCATGCCGTGCACATGGCTTTTGTCTGTTTTGAGACCCAAACACCGTGTTCAAAGTTGTATATTTTATGACTTCAATGCGTCTTTCTGTGACATAATTCCCGTAGAAAGGTAGATCAAGTATTTATCGACCTATATCCTTACCGGGAAAAGTAAATATTATTAGGTGTATTGTGAAGCACAACGTTCCAAATCGCTTTAAACTTTGGGATAACGGATTATATTTGCCTTCAATCGCATTCTTTGTAATTAGAGTTGTGTGATACGATGAGTGGTTGTATGGTTGATTGCTGTCAGATATTTCAGGTTAACTTCCGGAAAATGACAGTTGTAAATTCAATCATAGAATTAAAGAAATCTTTCTCTCCATATGGCAAAGGCAGTGGCTATTCGCCACCCCCCTCACCAACAAATTCAGATTTCAGAATTTTGTTCGCAATTCCACTTCCAGTTTTATAAAATGATTGTATATGATTGAATGATCGTCGAATCTAATGCACAAAATAAGAAGCTCATCTGACATCCAAGTTTTGATATTAAAGCTATTCGCCCCCCCCCCCCCCCACCAACCAATTCAGATCGCAGATTTTATATTTATTGATCGCTATTCCACTTCCAGTTCTTTAAAATGATTGTTTATGGTTGAAGAATCGTCTCATCTAATGCACGAAATAAGGAGCTCGTGATCTGCTCATCTGACATCCAAGTATAAAGTTATTTGCCACCCACACCCCCAACCATGCAATTCAGAACGCAGAATTTTGTTCGCAATTCCACTCCAGTTCTATAAAATGATTGTTTATCATTAAAGGATCGTCTAATCTAATACAAAGAACAAGAAACTCATCTGACATCCAGGTTTTGAGATTAAAGTTATTCGCCACCCACCCCTCCCCCAACCTATTCAGGTCACAGATTTGTTTTCGCAATTCACACTACCAGTTCTAGAAAATGATTGTTTATGATTGCTGGATCGGCTAATCCAATGCACAAATGAAAACATCTAACTGACGTCCGAGATTTAAGAATACTTTTATTCGCCACCCCCATCACAAATTACAATGACAAATATTTGTCCGAAATGTACTTCTAAACCTTGAAATGAACGCCTAATGTAGTACACAAATCCTTACATATAATGCACAACAAATAATCTGACACCAAGTTTTTGACCAAAAAAACGGTACACCTTCCCCCACCCTCTAAAATCCTCAATCAGTTATGCAACACCCCACCCCCTCCTCCCCTCCTCCATCTCCACCTGTCATACAGATCACATAATTTTGAGCTAAAAGCCTAAAATATGCTTGTATGCGGTATTTGAAGTTCCAGTGTCAGGAAAACAATGTTATGTACCCCCCTTCTCATATTGCAACCCAACTCACAGCCTTTTGCGTAAGGGCTGACAATCATTATTGCCGATGCTCGAGATCACCATACTCTCCGTATGTGGAGCAAATAAAGAAAATATATAAACGCTATTCGCCACCCGGGTGGCGAATAGCGATTTCTATGGTATATGACTATTCGCCACCCGGGTGGCGAATAGCCACTGCCTATGGCAAACGATATATTTTATAAGCAAATTGACGTTCGTCTTCTAGTACCACCGTCCGGGGAAAATGTCATCCAAATGAGTCATAATCTGAACGTAGCTTTACTTTTACATCGCACTTGATAAATTTGATGACAGGTGGCCTGTAGAGACATTAGTGAATGCATGTGCTCATCTCTATGTTTACTCACAGATAACCAGAGGACTAATATCAACAGGTACAATCTAACTCCACATGGCTAATCAATTCTTAATATTTAAATTCAATTTAAACGTCAGCTGTGTATATGTTTGTCCAAGAACGATAAATCGGCAGATAAATACTTCGTTTTGGAGGGTCTCCAGATCACGTGACTAAATGTCTTTCATATTCAACAGGTTGAGCTTCACGACACGTGCCAAGATTGGAAAAGTTCGCTTAGATGGCCCTCTGATATAACAAAGATGACGTAATCTATCTGAGATGGACTTTTGGCAGATGGTATACGACGAAAATAGGTGGCATAATCGGAAAAGTGATGTCGTCTGACGACAATTCGACATGCCGTAGGGTGTGTTCCTTTGGTTTACGTAGGTAATAATCTGATTGAGAATTTACGTTTTAGTCATTGTTCGATTCATTGGGCGGCTCGCTGCCCGTAGGTGGGCTCGTGGTCCTTTTTAGACGAATGACAAACTCGATTAAACACGCTGTATGTGACTATAGTTAAACGCACAAAGATCTACTCAATACCATGTAATACACTTAAGATGAAAATCTAATCAAATTAGATCTATGGCGCTCTTACATTAGGCTTCTGTAACCTTCCTTATCTAAAGGTCAGTGAGAGGTTGATGCCAAAAGTCCCTTTCAGGAACATAAGTGTGGTCAAGTGGCATGGACTGAGGGCTATTGCGTAAATCTGGTTAAGATTCGTCAGTTTAAAATTGACGAAGTAAATTCATGTTCTCAATACAATGTACCTTTTCATTATATGAAGGTGTTGTTATGTTGATCATCTGTACATGCGTTTTAAGTAGATATAGATGGCATCACATAAAGTATATGCAGATCCAGATATATTATAATTATACGAATGATAAAAATTTGTCTTTGGGCAAGTTACGTCGGGTGCTCTCCTTGATGTTAGTGTGGCAGAAAGGGTCAGGTTACAACGAATCCGGCGGCTGGTTTGTCTGTGGCAAGGACCAATCTAATGCGCGAAATACGGCAACAACTGTCTAAGTTTCTACATGTACGGCATGGAAGTAAAAGTACATTTTAATAATAGATTTTCGTCTCGAAGTTGACATAATTTCTTAGTAAATGAAAATTGCTATATTGAGGTCTGTCGTTGTTTCTGCGATTCTTATGTCTGCACTCAATGTATCTTGTTGAATAGACTGTTCCTGGTCCAAAACAGCAAAATTCTGAAAACGTAGTAACCCAACTCATCTATGGCTATTGTGAGGTTAGGTCGTACCTTGTGCACGAAATAGCAACTCATAACAATATGGAAGGCATACACACGTGAAGCAGAAATATCGACTCATTAACGGCCATGCATCGGGTGAAAACTGGTGGGCAAATTTTAGATCGCTGTGTATTTGTGGACGTTTTATAAATAGATAATCGGTTTTTCCGGTTTTGACAATTCGCAGTAGGTCCCTATTTGCGGAGGTATATTTGCGGAAGTCCCCGAATTCGCGGAGTTCCCCTAAAATTGTCGAAATATGTTGATTTTAACGAGGGAACGGGTGCGTATATGTCAATTGATACGTATTTTAAACAAATAACGACACGATCATCATAATAGTGGTTTGTTTTTATCAATCATATCATCATCATCATCATC
The DNA here is from genome assembly GCA_032622095.1 of Siphonodentalium dalli. Classification (NCBI taxonomy): domain Eukaryota; kingdom Metazoa; phylum Mollusca; class Scaphopoda; order Gadilida; family Siphonodentaliidae; genus Siphonodentalium; species Siphonodentalium dalli. Next base: position 77,800,620 of record CP136065.1, on the reverse strand, counting down.
ATCATAATACGGAACAAGTCGTGCGACTTTTCGTCCCAATAACATTATTTGAAATGCTTGTTTACAAAATATATGTATCGTCATTCAATATTTACTTGTTTACTTTAGTAAAAAGGGAAATAGTATTCAATCTACTGATAGCCTGTTGTGACAATTCGCAGTAGGTCCCTATTTGCGGAGATCTATTTGCGGAAGTCCCCGAATTCGCGGGGTCCCCTAAAATGGTCGAAATATTTTGATTTTAATGAGGGAACGGGTGCGTATATGTCAATTGATACGTATTTTAAACAAATAACGACACGATCATCATAATAGTGGTTTGTTCTATCAATCATATCATATTCGCTGGATTGATAGTTGCAGTATGTAACTATTATGGCCGCATTAATTGCTTTCAATGTTTAGATATCAACAATGGCTGGACCACTTTTGAAGATTTTATGGCGGGAACACAATGACTCCGATTTTTGATCCGCATTTAGAGACTTCTGGTGTGGTGAATTAGAAACCTGCAGCAATAAGCCGTATTTTTTGTAATAATTTGAAGGATTAGTTGTTTTAACGGAATTCATGTAACCAATATATTTTACATTTTTTTTTATAATTTATATTTATTCGTAATAATATAATCTTGAGGGCGTTAACTTTTCTGATTATGGTTTTCTTGTAACATTATGGAAGGCATACACCCACGAGGCAGAAGTACTACCATATATTATATATTTTGGGAGATATGTCTGTCTGTCTGTGTGTGTGTGTGTCTGTTCGCGATGGACTCGAAAACGGCCGAGCCGATTTCGACGAAACTTGGTATGTGGGGGTACTTTCGGCCGGGAACTGGCATGGGCCTATTAATTTGCCCGTGCGGCGTGACATTGACCTTGAAATCGGGTCATTTCAAGGTCAAACGCCCGAGTATCACGGGATTTCGATGAAAATTAGTGTCTGGGGATACTTTCGTATGGGGAGTGTCGTAAGTCTATTCGTTTGCCCGTGCGACATCGGGTCAATTCAAGGTCAAATCGCCACTTTTTATGGGATTTCGACGAAATTTTATACATAGGGTTACTTTTGTCCACTGAGTGTTTTGGACGGGTCAAATCGTGAGCCCGACCTGACCTTGACCTTCAAAATGATCAATTCGAGGTCAAATCGGGTAAAACCGGATGGATTTCGACGGGTACTTTTGTCGGGTACTTTTGTCCGGGCAGTGTTTTGGACGGGTCAAATCGTGACCCAACCTGACCTTGACCTTCAAAATGGACCTTGAAATCGGGTCATTTCAAGGTCAAACGCCCAAATATCACGGGATTTCGATGAAAATTAGTGTCTACGGATACTTTCGTATGGGGAGTGTCATAAGCCTATTCATTTGCCCATGCGACGTTACCTTCACCTTGACATCGGGTCAATTCAAGGTCAAATCGCGAGTTTTTATGGGATTTCGACGAAATTTGATACATAGGGTTACTTTTGTCCACTGAGTGTTTTGGACGGGTCAAATCGTGACCCCACCTGACCTTGACCTTCAAAATGGACAATTCAAGGTCAAATCGCGCAATTCGCCGAAAAGCAGAGGAGAAACAGCCCGGACGAAGTCGGGTCCATCAGCTAGTAGTATATATGTGAGGCTTCGGTGGTTGAAATGGGAAACCAGAGACGAGACGAAGTGATGAATATTGGTGTTGTCACACCTCTAGAAATAATGTTTGAAGCCTCAACCAGCAACAGTCGGAAATGTTTGACCCTAAACGGATTCAACCAGCCAGTTAAAAGTGTACATTGGATTGGTCTATTGTTGATTTGCAGGGATGTACAGGTAATATAAGCAGACGACAGATAACTCAATGTACAGAAGGAGTGCTAAAGGAGGGAAATGTTTAGATAATAAGTTTAACAAAACATGATCGTTTGTTGAACGTATTATCTGAACATGTCCTTATGGTATAACTAACTACTCGCCAATGATGCATTGTTTTAGAAAGGGTTAATAAGGTAACTAAGAAAGTGCAGAAAGGGTCCATGTATATAAGGTCTGTTATTTTTAGACCCAGAGATGTCCTGTATTTTATTTTCGATAATTTTTAGACACAAGGCTGGAAAATAAAACCATAGCCGGGTTAATATGGATTTCCAATATTACCAAAACCTTGATTACCGGTGTGAATATTTTACCGCAATGTGGTGCAAAATTGGGATTTTCCATCTGAGTTGGGTGTTTGGTCTGTTTCCACGGGACGGTGTCATCGTAATTTTTTTTATTTTTTTTTACGGTTCCAGGCTGCGAAAGAAGACCACATCCCTGCACGAGGGAATGCTACCATATAGCTATGCATATATTATATTCAACTTCCACGGTATATCATATTGGTAGCTCGACAAGCTCTTATTTGCAATAATTCCACTTACGTAGAGAAAGATAAATAACAAAACTAACCCGTTCATGACGAGGGCTGCGCTGGTGCAGCAATGGAAATTTTGTGCCAGTGGATTCTCTTATATCCCGTTGGGAGCCTCGCATATATAATAGAATGCACTTGGTAACAAGGTCAATGTAAATGTTGTTAGGCCAATGTATTCTCTTATATATACGCGAGGCTCCCTATATATGAGACTCGCATTTATAATATAATGCATTGACACAGGGTTTCAGCAAAATTTCCTGGAAGCTACATGCTGTCATGGAGGGGTTAATCGCGTTACACGTTGGACAGATAACACCTGAAATGAATGCCTCATAGGAATGCATGCTCACAGCAAAGTCGTAAATGAGGTCCCAGATGCGAGTTAGAATCATTTAAAATCTCATATATCACAGGTTATTACCACCCTTGAAAAGTTTAAGAAGACGATGCACCCATCCATTGAACCTGCGCGTGGCACATGGGGGCAGCGACAATAGGAGAGATAAGATTACTCGTCTGTTTGCTTTTATGGGTTGAATCGTCTTTCAGACGGCAATCTCAGTCTGAATACACATATTGCTATAATTTGTAAACATTAATCTTGTAACTAGCACCTAAATCTGACGACTTATAATGTATCGCTACAGGGTATCTACCCCGGTTTGCACCTGTCCCTCTCGTGGCTGTCGGCCGCTTTGAACACCAAGGTAGGATGAGTATGATCTATACTTTCACCTGTGTACAGAGTCATCACATTTTATCAACCTAATTATATCAATGTCGCCCAGGTCAAACCTTTCAAGATGGATTCATTTTTCGCGGGAATTTTTCTTTGATAATGCATTATGTCCATTATAGGCTTCAGATGGAGGCGTCAACGTGAGCTAATTGAAGAAAACCTGAAAGTGTTAGATAAATCACTTTAGCTCAATCTTAGCCTTAAAGGCATATTATACACTTATTTCAGAGTTTAAAATGTTAAACTGATATTTCAGTACACATGCCATGTATATAGACATCCCCTGGAAAAATGTGGAATGCACTGACCAACTATATAATTGCGAACAAAATGCAGCCATGTACATTGTACATAGTTGTATCTTAACAACGCAACCATGTGATTATAGTCCTTAATTAATAACCCATAACCTTACACATGCATGTGAGTATCCCCATATATTATTTATATGTAAGAATAACCTTGCATGTTGACATTTTTGGATATTGCGATACAGGGTATCTGCCACGGTTTGCACCTGTCCCTCTCGAGGCTGTCGGCCGCTTTGAACATTAAAGTATGATGGGGTATGCTCTATACTTTCACCTATGTACAAATCGAGTCATCCCATTTTATCAACCTATAATTATATCAATGTCGTCCATGCAGGTCAAACCTATCAAGAGAGATTCACTTTTTCGCGGGAACTTTCCTTTGATAAAGCATTATGCTATATATTGAGGCGTCAGCGTATAGACTAATTGAAGAAGAAAAAATGAAAATTCTATGAAATACTATATTGTCGCCAGGTCACTTCTCTCAATATAGCTGAACTGAATGTCATTAGTCAACTAAACGCAATTAAGACCGGCCTGAACAGAGATCGGGGCTTCTTGGCCCACTATATATCCGGCATCCGTGACTGGTTTCTAAGACTGACGTCAAACTGTGGTAGACTTTAACGTCGAACTTCTAACGTGTTTATCTATTGCCATTTCACTTGATAAAGGATGAAACCTTGTGTGCATTACACACCAATACGTCTATAAAGGTGGTATCGTTCAATTCCTGTCTTCTTATAACTTGATCAAGACTCATACGACTATACATATACATCCTCAATATAGCCTTAAAGTCATTACTTATCAACTTATTTTCCATTTTAGCTCTGCATGATTTTCGTTATAATTATTCTAGGAATGGGGAACAAATTAATTCGAGAAATATTCTGCAGTATAGTTTAGAGCATTTAGAGAGTAATGTTTCAAAAGCGAAATCTTCCATAAAGTAAGTTTAAAATCTATAGAACTTAACCCTTTACCCAACAAACCGGCCAAAACCGGCCAAATAAAGCTTCAACAGCCTAAAATATCTTCGGTCTGTCTCAATAGAACCATACAAATATGGATATCATTGGAACCGGCTCCTTGACCACATTGTGATAGTTACAGTTATACCCTGTGCCAATGCATTCTCTTATATATGCGAGTCGACCATATATAGGTCGCCTCGCATATATAAGAGAATGCATTGGCCTAAAAAAAATCCTTTTTTTAACACTTTTTACCATTTTTTCTTACATTCTTTAACAATTTTATAATTTTTAATGTGTTAAGCCAATGCATTCTCTTATATATGCGAGGCGACCTATGGTCGACTCGCATATATAAGAGAATGCATTGGCACAGGGCCCTTCTGTTGGGTAAAGGGTTAACCCTTCCATCAAGTTCCATGACTGGAACTTCCTAAATTTGTTTGCGAAAACCCTGCGCCAATGTATTATCTTATGTATGCTAGTCTCCCATATATAGGCAACCTCGAATATATAAGACAATACATTGGCCTAACAATATTGACATAGACCTTATAAGCCATTCCATTTTCTAATATATGCGAGGCTTCCCTATGGTTCCCTATATGGGAGAATCGCATATATAAGATAACGCACTGGCACATGATCTTTAATGTGGCACAATCGCAGCCCCCCTCATGGAATGGTTAACAGTATAAGTGGTGTAAAGTTTGGTTTATGATCTTGGAAAATATGCTGATTGTGAAATTTGTCACGTTTCTGACACTTTCTGTCTTTCAAGACAAAGCAATTTTCTACCTACCAAAATTAATCTATTGGAACTATAGTAAACCATTATGTGTGCAATATATATATATATATAGATAACAACACCAGATTTAAGGTTTTCGTAATTTTCTTAATATTTAATATAAATTAGGAAATATTTAGTTCAAACTGTATTCACGCAAGGAACATGCATGCTTGTGAGAAACGCCACACAGCGTCAAATTATATATACGAAGATATAGTTCAATAACATAAAATCATATTGTTCTCTGTACACGAGAAGTAATTCAGTTATGCTGGTTGCTATTAAAATGTTATATCGTGGTGCATACCATCATTAATTATGTAAAACAAACATAAGGTATTATAGACCGAAAGATCCTATAGATGAATTGTGAATATACCTGCATAAGAACGTCGTTATTCGTGTAATTATATGCACTCTAATAGATTTACCCTCGTTGACAATCTGCGTGCTGCCTTTGGGAAAATTTTCACACCACAAGCAAATCGCAAATCAATGCACTATAAAAGATTGACCTCCCAACTTGACGCCATACGACTTATTTTAATTAACTTTTCTTATGGGTGTTATGTCGGATAATAGTCGGATCGAGCGTGAATATATTTGTTCTTGGGAATTCGAACTCCTGAAGGTCCATAAAAGCATGGTGAACGAATACTGAATCAGGCACCAGAATAACTTCCACAACAGATGGCCAAGCTCCAACAACATGACGAACGTACTGAACCAAGAATACAAACACGCTTCCACAACAGAAGGCCCCAAACAGCATGACCAAATCAAGAATCCAAAGCGCTCCCGCAACAGAAGGTCAACAACAGCACGACGAACGAACTGAAGCAAGAACCCAAATCAAGCTTCCGCATCGGAAGGTCTCCAACAGCATGATGAATGTACTGAACCAAGAACCCACAGAGCTTCCGCAACAGAAGGTCTCCAACAGCATCACGAACGTACTCAACCAACAACCAAAATAGCTTCCACAACATATGGTCTCCAACAGTATGACGAACGTACTCAACCAACAACCCAAAGAGCTCGCACAACAGAAGGTACATAACAGCATGATGAACGTACTGAACCAAGGGGCCAAAGAGATTTCATAGAAGGACACAAACAGCATGACGAACAAACTACACAAGAACCCAAAAGATTCCGCATTAGATGGTCAAATTTACGAAGAGTTTCAAGCTGCCAGCGTCACGAGGCATAACATTAAATCATCCAATGCCACTTCACAACGGAGATTCCATATATAGCAATTACAAAAATATTGATCTATATACGTTTAAACTTTGAATTCAATATTCAAAAATAAATATTGATGCATACAAACCAGGGGTGCGGATCGGTAACTGTAATGCATTACAATACAGTACTTTTTTTCTAAAGTAATGAACATTAATATGTAATGGGTCCTTTTTGTACTACATGTATATAAGTAATGCAATACGTCACACAACCTTTCCACGACAGAATGTTTCCAAACTCAAAAAGCTTCCACAACCGAAGGTCCCCAACAATATCATGAATGTATACTGAGCCAAGATCCCAAAGTTATTCCGCAACAAAAGGTCACCAACAGCATGGCGAACGCACTGAACCAAGTACACACAGAGCTTCCACAACATAAGGTCCCCAAAAGCATGATGCGCGAATTAATAACCCAAAGAGCTTCCACAACTGAATGTCCCCAACAGCATGATGAATGTACTAAACCAAGAACCAAAAGAGCTTCCACAACAGAAGGTCACCAACAGCACGATGAATGTACTAAACCAAGAACCAAAAGAGCTTCCACAACAGAAGGTCACCAACAGCACGATGAATGTACTAAACCAAGAACCAAAAGAGCTTCCACAACAGAAGGTCACCAACAGCACGATGAATGTACTAAACCAAGAACCAAAAGAGCTTCCACAACAGAAGGTCCCCAACTGCATGATGAATATACTGAACCAAGAACCAAAAGAGATTCTACAACATATGGTCTCCAACAGCATGATGAATGTACTGAACCAAGAATCAAAAGAGCGTCCACAACATATGGTCTCCAACAGCACGACGATCATACTATCCACGAACCCAAAAGATTCCACAACAGATGGTCAAACGAAGAGTTTCATGTTGCATGCACCACGAGGCATAATATACAATCATCCAATGCCACTTCAAAACGCTTAAACTTTGAATTTAATATTAAAGTAAATATAGATGCATACAAACCAGGAATGCGGATGGGCAACTGTAATGCATTACAATACATTACATTTTCAAAAGTAATGAAAATTAATATGTAATGGGTCCTTTTTTATAATACATGTAATCAATGTAATGCATTAAGTCAGAAACCGTTTCCAACAGCATAGCAAACGTACTTACCCAAGAACTCAAAGAGATTCCGCAATCGAAGGTCCCCAACAACATCATGAATGTATACTGAACCAAGAACCCAAAGAGATTCCGCAACAAAAGGTCACCAACAGCATGGCAGACGTACTGTACCAAGAACCCAAAGAGATTCCGCAACAAAAGGTCACCAACAGCATGGTAGACGCACTGAACCAAAACACACAGAGCTTCCACAACAGAAGGGTTCCAACAGCATGATGAATGTACTGAATCAAGAACCCACAACAAAATGTACATAACAGCATGACGACCGCACTGAACCAAGAATATAAAGAGCTTCCATAACATAATGTGCATAGCAACACGATGAATGCACTGAACCAAGGGTACAAAGAGATTACACAACAGAAGGTCTCCGTTAGCATGACGAACATACTGAACCAAGAATCCAAAGAACCCCCACGACAGAAGGTATCCAACAGTATGATGAATGTACTGACCAAGAACCAAAAGAGCTCCCACAACTGAATGTCACCAACAACATGATGAATATACTCACACAAGAACACACATAGCTTCAGCGACAGAAGTTCAATAACAGCATGACGAATGTGTACTGAACCAAGAACAAAAAAGAGCTTCAACAACTGAAGGCCTCCAGCATGATGAATGTACGAAACCAAGAACACACAGAGCTGCCGCAACAAAAGGTCCCCAACAGCACGACGAACGCACTGAACCAAGAATCCAAAGAGCCCCCACGACAGAAGGTATCCAACAGTATGATGAATGCACTGAACCATGAGCCCAAATACATCCACACAGAACGTCACCAACAGCATGGTGAATGTACTGAACCAAGAACCCACAGAGCTTCCACAACAGAAGGTCTCCAACTGCATGGTGAATGTACTCAACCAAGAACCAAAAGAGCTTCCACAACAGAAGGTCACCAACAGCATGATGAATATACTGAACCAAGAACCAAAAGAGCTTCCACAACAGAAGGTCCCCCACTGCATGATGAATGTGCTCGACCAAGAACACACAGAGCTTCAGCGACAGAAGGTCAATAACAGCATGCCGAATGTGTACTGAACCAAGAACAAAAAAGAGATTCAACAACAGAAGGCCTCCAACAGCACGATGAATGTTCTGAACCAAGAACCAAACAGCTTTCACAGCCGAAGGTCCCCCACTACATGATGAATGTGCTCAACCAAGAACACACAGAGCTTCCGCAACAAAAGGTCCCCAACAGCACGACGAACGTACTGAACCAAGAATCCAAAGAGCCCCCACGCAGAAGGTATCCAACAGTATGAGGAATGTACTGAACCATGAGCCCAAATACCCCCACAAAGAAAGTCACCAACAGCATGATGAATGTATTGAACCAAGAACCAAAAGAGCTTCCACAACAGAAGATCCCCAACTGCATGATGAATCTACTCAACCAAGAACACACAGAGCTTTCGCAACAGAAGGTCTCCAACATTACGACGAACGTACTGAACCAAGGGCTTCAAGTTGCACCAATCATCCAATGTCACTTCACAACACCGATTCCATATAGCAATTACAAATAATATATACGTTTAAAATTTGAAATAAATATTTGCAAATATATATACATACATACAAACCAGCGATGGGGCAATGGTAAAGTGTAATTGTAATGTATTACATCGCATCACTTTTTCTGAAGTAATGAAAAGTAACATTTAATGGGTCCTTTTTGCAATGCATGTAATTCAAAGCATTGCATTACTTCACAAAGTCATATAATTCAATCACTTTTGCATTACTTTTTTGAATTACTTTATTAAATATAACAATAATAATATTTGTATAGCGCTTATCCCCAACAAGCGGGCCCTATAAGCGCTTGACATAAACATGAAATATAAATATACACAATATCAAAGTCACTTTCTGAAACGCCGCGCAAACAAGTAAGTTTTCAATGACTTTTTAAAGTCGTCAAGAGATGGTGACTCTTTTATGTTCAATGGCAGAGGATTCCATGCATTTGCGCATGTTACTTTGAAAGATCGGTAGACAACCGTGATCAAATTAGCACCAGACGGTGTCCTCAGTGTCTTTCATTTTTAAGGATGGTTATCTCAAAAGTGGCACTTTTAAACAATACAATGATTCTACTTATATGATTTTTTGGTAAGACCATGGTGAGTGTTATCATAGATAAATTTCTCTAATCGTATTCCAAGAAAATAAAACTGCAATACCCCCCCCCCCCCCCCACACAAACCGAACTCCCAAGTTTACAGATTTCCATTGTCACCCCTATGGGTTGGAACTTTCCAACTGGTACCTCAAGCTTTCCAACTGTTGGGAATTTCCAACTTGATACCACTAGCGTTGTAACATTTCCATCTGATGGCCAATTCAGACCAAAATGTTTACAAAAGTAGAAACATATGCTACTGTTAATCTAAGAACAACAAATTTCCCACAAATTACTGGTTGGGAAATCAAACAATGAGAACAATTCCAACCTATATATAGTGTAAACATTCCACATAATGCTGTGTCAGGCACGGAATTTCCAACTGTTGAAGAATTTGACCAAAGTTTGGAGTAGACCCACACCCTGTCGCCACGTCGCTGACGAACATTTGCCACTCAATTGTTTTCCTCCGGAGATCCCCATAAAAATCCCAATTCAAAATTGGTCGCTTGACCTACACCTTGATGCATATAATGCTCCGTGCCAGCTGAGTCACCCGAGGCTCCCAGCTTGTTACAGAGGAACCTGCCATCTTTTTAAATGGTCACAAGTGCCAATTCAGGAAGACCCGACAAGATTATGTGGTAAAGGAACGGAATTCCGGACTTGTGTTTCTTGAGAGTGACAACACGTGTCCACACCGGGTGGTTCGTCAGACAACAAAGTTCGGGTCGCCACACCCGACGTAACACAGAAGCGTGTTCGCAGCCAAGAACGCAAAGAGCTTCCGCAACAGAAGGTCTCCAACAGCATGATGGACGTACTGAACCAAGGGTTTCAAGTTGCACCCGCCCCACGAGGCAAAACATTCAATCATCCAATGTCACTTCACAACGGAGTTGTTACAATAGTACAAAGAGGTTTGCGATCCCTCTACCCATAACGTAATTGTTGGGTAGGAACACTCAAACAAAAGTCAAAACCGGCGCGTGGCCGTCGATTTGGGACGATAATAATAGAGAAACACTGTACCGCTGCTATCTCTCAAGAGATACAAAAACACGAAATCGGAGACGGAATATGACTGTCTGAGCCGGTCTCTTTAATACATTTATGCGATTTTGAAGATTTATACCAGCTTTTGAATTTCCATTGAACACTGTGCATACTGTTAACACCAAAACAATCGTATTATTTAACTATATTTATATTAAAGTGATGTGAGACACTCCAAATATAAATGGAGAATAACCTTGTTCAAAGTAGTATTTTTTACAAATATTATATCCAAATTGACAACACACACCGCCATTCTTATATATTAATTAAATGCAGTCACTCTCGATGGCGAAATCGTTTTCGTTAGTTTATCGCCGATAGATGCGTCCCGAATCGAGTAGTAAATATTTACAATTGAGCATAGTTCAGACGATGTTTTCTGTGGAATGGTATGGTCGATTTGCTTCAGATTTTCTGCGATGTTAGTAAAATGCTATATTCCTCCCGTTGGCATAGCATCTGGTTAGTAACTGATCAGTTTCACGCACCCGAACAAGTACATAATATGTCTTTAATATATAGATAATATGATGGCGCAAAAATAATAATCACACTAATCCTCTGTAAAGAGGACTATAGAACAACAATTTCTCAACTTTGATTCATGCACAGAAATTTCCCAACTCAAAATAATATCAATCTTTCAATACAGTTGCAATTCCACTATAGATGCACGGACAGCGACGTGACCATTATTATTACTTTTCGAGCGCTTGAATACAGCACTTGAGCGATGCACATATATGAAGACTCACACTTAAACTTAAATACCGTTCTTAATCCATGGGATTGTTTTATTTCACAATACTCTAATTCCACGAACGTCTTATGTCCTTTGATACGAGGGACTGCGTGCCATAAGCACATTACACGCAAGAATCAAACAAAGCATACACGATTAAGAAGTGCAACTCTGAAGAGAACCCGGTGCCAGTTGTATACTATTCGATCTACTTTTATTGGAAATCCAAAACAATGTAATCCTGCTAATCCTTTTACATAAGTCATCAGTTATTTTTACTGATGTGCATCCAATTATATACAAACCGACTGACTTCTGGGTGTACCGAACAACCGGTCGATTCACCAAATGACACATCGTTTCTCCAACAGTAGGAAAATGTTGCAATATTGTTCAGGGAGAATAAGCAATAACAGCTATAACAGATAATAAAAGTGCAGAATTAGGAGTCCTATTTATTTGAGGAAAATGACAATGCATACTCATTGAGTCTCATTCATGTAATAGTGAGATTGTATGTACTCCGGGGTATGGGTTGTGTAATGCATATATATAGAACTAGCAGATTAGCCCGCCACTGGCGGGATTCGTCCCATGGCTTTGTTATTGTCAGAAACATGACTATATGAGCGTATATGAGCGTTTATGAGCAAGGACACGGGCGCATGCGAAATATTTGGACCCGATTTGACCTTGAATTGACCATTTTGAAGGTCAAGGTAAGGTCGCGGTCACGATTTGACCCGTCCAATACACTCCCCGGACAAACGTATCCCTAGGTATCAAATTTCGTCGAAATCCGCCAGTTTTACCTGATTTGACCTTGAATTGACAATTTTGAAGGTCAATGTATGGTCATGGTCACGATTTGACCCGTCCAAAGCACTCCCCGTCCAAAAGTACCCATAGGTATCAAATTTCGTCGAAATCCGCCAGTTTTACCCGATTTGACCTTGAATTGACCATTTTGAAGGTAAAGGTAAGGTCGTGGTCACGATTTGACCCATCCAAAACACTCCCCGGACAAACTACCCCTAGGTATCAAATTTCGTCGAAATCCGCCAGTTTTACCCGATTTGACCTTGAATTGACCATTTTGAAGGTCAAGGTAAGGCCGTGGTCACGATTTGACCCATCCAAAACACTCCCCGTCCAAAAGTACCCCTAGGTTCAAATTTCGTCGAAATCCGCCAGTTTTACCCGATTTGACCTTGAATTGACCATTTTGAAGGTAAAGGTAAGGTCGTGGTCACGATTTGACCCATCCAAAACACTCCCCGGACAAACTACCCCTAGGTATCAAATTTCGTCGAAATCCGCCAGTTTTACCCGATTTGACCTTGAATTGACCATTTTGAAGGTCAAGGTAAGGCCGTGGTCACGATTTGACCCGTCCAAAACACTTCCCGGACAAAAGTACTCCTAGGTCTCAAATTTCGTCGAAATTCGTCTAGCCGTTTTCGAGTCTATAAAGGATATATATACACACACATATACGAAGTCTCAAAATATATAGTAGAGTATGCACACTGATGAACGTTTTACTGTATGGGTGTCATGGCAATATTGAAATTAGAAGAGAATCGTGTATAAGGGCAGAAGTTATAGCTCGAAAATTCATAGCTTTCCCATCAGCTTTCCCAGGCTCCGTTCCGTGGTTTCAGAGATTCTTCCAGCCCAGGTTCCGTGTTTTTAGTGCTACTGGTCAAAGTTTGGAGTAGCATTTCCATATATGGAGCTTTGAATATTCCATATATGGAATGCTACTACAAAACTTTGACATGTAGCACAAAAACCACGGAACCGGACTTGTTGAATCCAATATGGTCGCGAGTTATAGTGACAGGGCATATTGCGATATAACTAAATAATAAAATAATTGTTTATTTGATAACATCATACATTATTGTACATTACAGATAACATATCAGTATAATTATATGTACAGATTATCAAAGTTATCCGGGCGATGTCATGGCCACATTGATCGTCTTCCGGACACCGCCCCGGCCAACAACCGTTGAACTGTCAGATCTGTATAATATAGTCAAATTTATAATATAGTTTCGGTCTGCCCCCGCGTATCGTTGGTATTTAAGTTAAGGTTAAAATTTGAATTGGTAACTAGTATTTTGAAGAGAAGGGATTGATATATATAACATGCAGTGATATCAGCGTCCCTGCTTTTTCAACTAATTGAGTTCGGAAAACTCAACATGTGCCGATAACCCAGTTCCTTTATATGCAGATAAGAATCAGCGACATATTTTAATTACGAGGGTGCTCTGCCTAAATAGCCACTAGATATTTGATCCATCATCACAGCTGCAAAACCAAACTAAACTTTCAAACACATCTAATTCATAACTCAACATTTGGTGTACTATGTCGCCTCTGGTTTGATGTTCGCCCTGTCGTACAATGATCAATTTCCGACAGGTGTTATTCCCATCCGACCTGTGATCTAATTGCTCGTAAATTGCTACCTGTTGCATACCTGAGTTCGGGTGCGGTGTGGGCATTGTGAGGTACGTTGTCGTGACAAGAGGCGATTTAACGCCACTCGTGTTATTGTGGGGTCCTGAAAGACAAACGTGATCCGATTAAGATAATATTCAACGATGGGCCATATAAGGATTTCATAATAATTTACTCATCACTAATGAATTTAACCCTATATCTATCTATATACAATCGCCATCACCACCCACCGTCGTCGTCATCATCACCATCAGAACCGCTGCATCATTATCTATCATCGTCAGCATTATCATTACCGTTGTCGTCGTCATCATCATCGTCATCATCAACGCCATCACCAAAGTTCAAAATAAACCTGTGATCCGATTACGATAATGTTCAGCGATGCATCATCAGCTGCGATACTTACTATAACATGAAGGACATTCCAAAAATCCAAGCCAAAGAGCTGGCATCACCATCATTGTCATCAAACCATCATCATCATCGTCATCGTCATCATCAGATCACCATCTTCATCCCCATCATCATCGTCGTGACGTCGTAATAATCATCATCATCATCATTACCATTAGTATGGTCGTTTTGGTCGTCATCACAATCACCACTGCCATCACAATCATTATCGTCGTCGCCATCATCATCACGTTCAATTGCAACTTCTACCTTAATAACAAAGCACCTCCGTACATGTTATACACTTCAAACCCCTGAAAAATTCCACACCCTTAATTGGATCAACATTTTCCGATTATTGAACGATTTGAACCAAATGTTAAGACCCATAAAACCCTACTGGAGCATTGAGAGTAAAATATAATTTTACTTAAAACACAACCCATAATCTCCACAGAACATGCCCGACCTATATTCCAGTATGCAATTTTCCAACACGTATTATATAGTTGTTGTTTCCAATGTTGAATCTGGGGGGGGGGGCTGCAAAAGAACATTCCAAGAGTTGTGTTCTTTTCACATAAAGTCAATGGGCTTAGGTTGGAAATTGAAATATAGACACCTCAAATAAAAGCACCACACGAGACTGTTGCGCCACTGAAGCTGAAGGGTTAATTCGCTATCACATAAAAAAGTGCTGAAGGGTACACAGGTTTCGAAAATGTGCTGAAGGGTTCAAACCCTGCATTTGTACCCTTCAGCACTTTTTTCATGTGAGAATGAATCTCGTTGGAAATGACGTTGTTCAGTTTTTGATATGCTGCGATTTTTTTCTAGAATAATTGTTTATATATATACGTTCCACTGAAAATTAGAATGAACCGAAAACAAATTTCAGTAACACAGTTGATGTATCTGCGACACCACTTAAAGCAAACATGTGTATATATATACCCTCCTGTGCATTTTCAAAACCTTCAGCAGTATCCATTCAGCGTCACTGGGTGCATGGATGATTTCGAGACATAGCCGTACTTGCCATGGGGTGGGACAGGGAGGCCTGTACCCCCCACACAAACGTTTTAAAAGCTTTCAAAATGATGACAATTGCCGGGCGAATTGGCGATATTTCGGTCAAATTCTGGCAATTTTCTGGAAAATTGAATGGTTTTCAGGCGGATATTGTGGCAAATTACAGTATTTTTTTCACATTTCTGCCAGAATATTATACATATTTAAGGCTAATTTGAATCTATCTTGTTATATTTCTGTGTGTATATACAAGGTATATTCTACAAAAAAAATCTGTTGCAACCATGAATATATCATGTACAAATTCTGGCAAAAAGTCGCAGCCCCCCCCCCCCAAACAATTCGAGCTCCCGTACTGCTATGATTAGAGCATGGGAGTGACCCCTTCAGCGTCACTGGGTGGATGATATTTCGAGATGTTATGAACCTGTCGGGCGTCACGTACATTACTAATTAGGCACATGTCATTACATGGAACGTCTGTGTGTCCGTTCGTTATAGCCATATGCCTCATATTCCGCGACAGACAGTCGATCACAGAATTCTATGACACTAATCCGACGGAATCTGACATAATGAGTTTTTCATAGAAATCGAAAGGTGAGATTTCCTCTGCGCGACCCTTATATTGACACACCTTTGAGAATAATTAAATTCTGAGGTCTTATTAGTCTGTATCGTAATAATTCGATGTCACTTTCGTTGGCAATGTGTCGCTCTTGATGTCGTATATAGAGCGCATATATGGACACCAGATTCATAAGCAATTGTAAAATCACAGCGCGACAGCCATAAATACAACATTATTAAAGTATACTTTTCAATAAACTCTCGGGGTAGAGACCGGACGCTATCGGGGTGAAGATGAAGTTTTATGTGCGCAGAAAGCAGTAGAAAATTAGTATATATACTCATATAACATTAAAAATGTACTCATTTCTTGCAGCAAAATTGGTGACACTTCTGAGTCAGAAGTTCTGACTTTCATTTTGGTAGTGATACTATATGCTGACACATTTTATAACTCAGTTTCCTTAACAATATGTCAGTTTTATTTCAAAAGCCTATATATACTCATTGAGACAATAAAAACTGTCCAAAAATTAATGCAAAATTTCAAGTGTACATTAATTTATGTATAATGTAGTTTAGTGTAAAAGTGACTTATAGGTCCTATATGCCGGATGTTAACCATACCTATGCCACTATAATAATACTATCAAATTCTGAATATTATATATAAGAGCATGACACATCAACTTTCCAATTTCACTCCTATATTTCCTTAAACAGAGCCAGCAACCTATAAGTCACCAATCAAGTCTCTAACCCAAAGCGATTTTGATTTTGAATATGTTTAGACATGTATAAACGTTTGTCTGGTGGGATAAACTATAGTAGGTGAGCTTTGGAAATTCACAATGCTCATTAAAAAATCAGTAATCGTTAAAAATTTATATTTATAACTGAAATTTACAAGGAAAATAGGCATCGATTATTCCTCGATTTTGAACAACAAACACATGCCTCAACGATTTAATATAAAGATGTCCATAAAACACACACAATCCTTTCACTCTTAAGTACAATAACTCCTTCTTCAACAAATATATAACTGATCCACTGCATGAGTTCCAGATAGCAGCTATAGCCAAACGCCTGAAGCAACGGTTTAGAGATTACATTAGCAACTTGCGTTGCTGGGCATCTTGAGTGACGGTTAAGAGATTACATTAGTGATGTGCGTTCCAGAACGTCAGAATCGACGGTTTAGAGATTACATTAGTGACGTGCGTTCCTGGGCGTCTGAAGCGACAGTTTAGATATTACATTAGTGACGTGCGTTCATGGACGTCTGCAGCGACGGTTTAGAGATTACATTAGTGACGTGCGTTCCTAACTTCCTGTGCGTCCGAAGCGACGGTTTAGAGATTACATTAGCAGCGTGCGTTCCTGGGCGTCTGAAGCGATGGTTTAGAGATTACATTAGTGACGTGCGTTCCTGGAGGTCAGAATCTACAGTTTAGAGATTACATTAGTGACGTACGTGCGTTCCTGTACGTCTGAAGCGATGGTTTATATATTACATTTGTGACGTGCGTTCCTGGGCGTTTGGAGCGACGGTTTAGGGATTACATTACTGGCGTGCGTTCCTAAACGTCTGATGCGACGTTTTAGAGATTATATTAGTGACGTGCGTTCCTGTGCGTCCGAAGCGACAGTTTATGGATTATATTAGTGATGTGTGTTCCTGGGCGTCTGAAGCGACGGTTTAGAGATTACATTAGTGACGTGCGATCCTGGACGTCTGAAGTGACGGTTTAGAGCTTACATTAGTGACGTGCGTTGCTGGACGGATGAAGCGATCGTTTAGATATTACATTAGTGACGTGCGTTCCAGAACGTCTGAAGCGACGGTTTAGAGATTACATTACTTTTCGCCATGTTTGCTATTTGATTGTTTATTCATTATGTATTCTCAGCAACCTGTCCTTGTATATATGGATGTTCTTGCTAATAAATTATATTCTATTCTATTAGTGACGTGCATTCATGGACGTCAGCAGCGACGGTTTAGATATTACATTAGTGACGTACGTGCGTTCCAGGACGTCTGAAGCGACGATTTAGAGCTTATGTTAGTGACGTGCGTTCCTGGATGTCTAAATCGACGGTTTAGAGATTACATTAGTGACTTCCGTTCCAGAACGTCTGAAGCGACTGTTTAGAGATTACATTAGTGACGTGCGTTCCTTGACGTCTGAGGCGACGGTTTAGATATTACATTAGTGATGTGTGTTCCTGGACGTCTGAACCGATGGTTTAGAGATTACATTAGTGACGTGCGTTTCTGGGCGTCTGTAGCGACGGTTTAGAGATTACATTTATGGACGTCTGAAGCGACGGTTTAGAGATTACATTAGAGGTGTGTGTTCCTGAACGAGATAACTCAGATTAGTTGAACAATCTAACAAAATCTCACCATGTTCTGATCATCCTTAATCTTGCAGGTTTGCATCGACGAATTAACAAAAAGTCATTGGAACAACTAAGGTTTTACGGGCTGTCCACCTTTCTTCACAAAGAAGCAAAGATTGTGCCATTGCATGCGACGATGTTGCAAAATCGAACCGTGCGACAATATGTCAGAAAGAAGGGAGATGTGTCAAACAAGAAAATCTTTGCCTCTTGGGCCGATTTCATATTTAAGAAGGAAGAATCGAC
The DNA here is from genome assembly GCA_032622095.1 of Siphonodentalium dalli. NCBI lineage: Eukaryota > Metazoa > Mollusca > Scaphopoda > Gadilida > Siphonodentaliidae > Siphonodentalium > Siphonodentalium dalli. The sequence goes on along the minus strand of CP136065.1, from coordinate 77,781,914 downwards.
GCCAGAGAACTCATGCGACGGGCTGCAGAGGTGCACTGGATGTAAAAATCATAATGTATGAGATCATGATGCATATCAGAATGTATTATGTGAAGTTGTTACGCTTATGTTGACCATGTTATATTGATGGTTTACGTTCGTAATTATCAAAATACAAAAAATCAAGCAGAGTCCTATATATATTTATTATTTAGAGGATCTCGAGGTCAAGTAACCAAGTTTGAATGGACATTCCATACAAATATCCTGAGCAAAAGTTACACGTGGGAACTCCGGATATATGTATATCTCCATTTACATTAAATTACTCGACCTCCCTCTTAACCCGATCAGCTTCAGTATAGCATGTGGGTCCCACCATCTCAAGATTGTTATCTCAGTGATATATGTATTATTGCAGTCTACAGTCCCATGCCCGAGTTCCGATACAATTTTGACTGGGTCATCTGGTCTGATCAGGTATAATGAGTAAATGCTATAAATGAATAGCTTTTTTCATTTTATTTACATTAAAGTTCATTCATGTGCTACATAACTGTCCATTTTCATCTGGAACCAGTAGCTATCATTGGTACATGACAATGTGATCGGATCTTAAAGGCAAATTCCTGAGCGTTGGTTCGTAATCTGGATTTCTGAGAAGCATCATGCCCATATCCACACTAACTACCCCCCCCCCCTAAGCACTGCCCTAAGTGTCATACACACCTTAACAATGATGCTGAACACTTTGAGGCAATAATATTGCAGAAATGTTGTAAGAGGAAAAAATTGCGACCACTCAGGAAAAAGGTGACTTTTTCGCAGCTGAACCACCCACCCGGCCTACTGTATGGAAAAAAGTGGATGCCCCCCCCCCCCCCCCCCCCCCCCCCACTGTCAAAACCGTGAAAATGCATCCAACTCCTCTTTTTGTGAGATGCTGGTTTCGGCTTGTCTGTGATATAACTTCTGGCGGACCACCATAGCTCACCCATATATTGTCACACGTGCATTCTGTTTGGATATCAGTTCACGTTCGAGTGCTTAACTGAAATATATTTGGTTGATATCGGTTTCCTGTCTGTGGAAACATAATCCCGTGTATATATAGTTGGAAGTTGACATGAAAATCATCACAAAAATAAGAAATTCCCACGACGAAATGATTTACAGGTTAAGCAGCAATTTGTCAATTCCTTAACAGGGATGAGCAGGTAACATTCAAAACACAGAAAAGGAAGCGGACAGTCCTGCTTTCATATGTCAAAGAACAATGACCAAGAAAAATTGACAATGACAAGTATGGTTTCCGGAGATAGAATGTGTATAATCACACATTAGGGTGATCGCATGTTAATTAGCCATGTGCTAAACGAACTTAATAAAATGGACATCAATTCAAAAAGTTGGACAGGACATTTTTATCGGAAGTGGAACATCATCTGTATCGATAATTATATAGATGCATGTCTTTCGCGGTCGAATAAATTTGTTGAACATATCACAAATTCCCACGGTGAGGTCAATGTGGACATCTTGACAACACCACGCTCAAATTATCATCGCATATAACACGTTTTGTGAAATAATAATGGGAGTCAATAGGAAGACGGCCGGTTTATTGTGTCGGGTAATTTTGCACTTTGACACCGGTTGACACTGACGGCAATCTTCGTTGTGTGTTATCGCAGCTTTTAGTTTGTGTCGATTGCTCTTACGGATTCTGACAATGGCACCCAACCAGGTCCGAGTGGTCCTCAAAATGACTAACGCGAAAAAATGCCGCTTTAAGCTCCCGGAAATGCTTATTATATCAACATGAGCGGACGTATAATGGTCACTTCAATCATCTGTTAGAATTTAGATTTATCTTGTTGCATACCTCTGACATTCATAATGATTCGTTCATCAACTAGGTCATACATGCGTTCAGACGTGAGCCTTAAAGGTGCATTCCCGTCGTAAAATGTGCCCTATTATTTTTCTTGCTAAATATATATATATATGTGTGTGTGTGTGTATATAATGATATGCCATAATTATATAGTATTTTAAGCAAACCAGTTATATACATGTATGGATCAACGATCTTGACTTTATGATTTCTATTACAATTTTGAATTGAGGTGCAGGTTTTGTGCAGTGTTGAAAAATCGGTGGTCCGAATATGGACGAATGTCGGGACTTGGTCAGAGCTAATTGACATTCCGGTGAGCCAATCGGACCGGAACAATAATGTGTTGGTACAATGAAGATGGTTGGAGAACATTACAAGGCAACAATCATGGTACCGCATGTCGAGCCAGCACCCTATACTCATTTGAGTATCAATCTCTAATTCTCTATATGTCTCCCTCACTCTTCCTCGCTCATCATAGAAATAATAATCGGATTCAATGTGAATTTTTAACAATGTTCTTATTGTGTCGGGTAATTTTGCACTTTGACACCAGTTGACACTGACGGCAATCTTCGTTGTGGGTTATCGAAGCTTTTAGTTTGTGTAAATTGCTCTTACGGATTCTGACAATGGCACCCAACCAGGTCCGAGTGGTCCTCAAAATGACTAACGTGAAACATTGCCGCTTTATACGCTCCCTGACATGTTTATTAAATCAACATGAGATGACTTTTATGGCCACTTCAATAATTTGTTCGAGTTTTTGTAAATCTTAATTGTTGCATTCCTCTGACATGCATAATGATTTGTTCGTCAACTAGACGATTCAAGCGTGTGAATTGAAGGTGCGTTCCACGTTGTAAAACGTACCGATTTTTTGTTCTTGCTATATATGAAAAAGTAATGTAAGCAAATATTGCAGTTATATGATGAGTCAATGGTGCCAACTTGATTTCTGTTACAGCATTTTGTTTTATTAAATTGTCGTTTCTGTGTCGTGCAAATCTGAAATATGTGGCACCAATGTGGACAAAATCGGGACTTGATCTGAGTTAATGCACAACCCGGTGTGCCAATCGGAATAATAATATTTTTTGGTATAAAAAATTTGTATATATGGTTGAAAAATGTTGCAAGGGAGGAAACGACCATGCATGGTACATCGTGTCGAACTAGCACAATATAGCCCTATATATACGTATTTAGTTTATGTTTTAATTTTCGACGAAGCGGCTGCTATTTAAGTGACATGTCCTCGTTGTCGATGTGCAGGTAAAGTCTTGGATATCTATCATCGCAGTGTGGAATATAGAAGATGTGCGCGCAGGTTCTAACCAAGACATGACGAAAATATGGACCGATTTTCAAGCTCATGACCTGATTTTAGGAACATCTCAATGATCCTTTCGATCGGATCGTATACACCATGTTTATTTCTATAAGAAATTATATGTTGCGCAAGCAGAAATATGAAGCAAACATCGGTTGCTTGCGCAAGCACGTGCATATATGAAGCATATGCTACTGAGCCAGTGGACCAAGATATTCTGATAAATCTCTATCTCTCTATATCGACATGAGCGGACGTGTGATGATCTCTTCAATCATTTGTTCGAGTTTTTATTTATCTTGTTGCAAACATATATATGTCATTCGCGCATCAACCAGGGAATTGAGACGTGTGTCTTGGATGTGCTTTTCCTGTTGTAATTCACACCCACAATTGTTCTTTCTTCTCAAAGCTTCTCATGACATATATATGAAATTTACCCCCTCCCACAAAATGACAGTAAAGTAAGCGATATCTTCAAATAAGGGTCTGCTATGTTAGTTTACTTGTGAAATGAACACAGTTGAATAACACTGCGAACTGAAAGTGTGAATGTTTTTTTTATTTTTGGTGAGAACTTCTATTCTGAGAGTAAAATTGGAAATGCATTAACACACGCATCTTAGTCCGTCGGTTCAAGTTGCCACGGTTTAAGTAATGAGAACCGGTTACCGGTTAGGATAGTTTCTAATCGTAGTTGCCAACTGTCCCCTGCATGCTGTCAAGGCTGACTTTAAAAATCGTGACATGGGGGTATGATAAGCAGGATAGCTGCAAGTCTGTGGCAAACCTGGAACAATATTGCTTGCGAGCCAGATTGCTATATATATATGTGACCCGCCATATCAAATCCAGTCGTAAGTCGGGATTTTTTACCCTGTGCCAATACATTCTCTTATATATGCGAGTCGACCATAGGTCGCCTCGCATATATAAGAGAATGCATTGGCCTAACAATTTTTTATCATTTTTTTAAAATAAATGTTTCTTAAAATTTTTAGGACATAAAATAAAAAACATCCATTACCCTGCAGGGAGCCCCACACATATATAGAACCATATAGAAGAGTGTCGTCTGCTCATGTTTGTCTGGGGCTCTGTATGGGTGAAATTATAAATTGTTAAAGAATACAAGAACAAATTATTAAACTTGTAAAAAATTGTTAGGCCATTCTCTTATATATGCGAGGGGACCTATGGTCGACTCGCATATATAAGAGAATGCATTGACACAGGGTAAAAAAAAAAATCCCGACTTACGACTGGATTTGATATGGCGGGTCACATATATATAAGCTCCATTGCTCACGTGTGCGGTGGACTGGGAAAATGGCTGAGATTAAAGCATCATTCATTCATTCAATAAGACAGGGTTCATAGTATGACACAGGGGTTGAAAAAGCAAATATACCACAACAAACAAAGCCATCTTGTCCATTTGAAGCAACAGAGATAATATGTAACATAGCCGCCGTAGCAAATGTGCGAAACTATATGAGTTACTTTATATTTAGTTGAGAGAGCATGGTTCTGCCTGTTGAAAATGGTAGGAATCGATTAACCCTTTACCCAACAAACCGGCCAAATAAAGCTGCAACAGCCTAAATTATCTTGGGTCTGTCTCAATAAAACCATACAAATATGGATATCATTGGAACCGGCTCATTGACCACATTGTGATGGTTACATTTATGCCCTGTGCCAATGCATTCTCTTATATATGCGAGTCGACCATAGGTCGCCTCGCATATATAAGAGAATGCATTGGCCTAAAAAAAATCTTTTTTTAACACTTTTTACCATTTTTTCTTACATTCTTTAACAATTTTATAATTTTTAATGTGTTAAGCCAATGCATTCTCTTATATATGCGAGGCGACCTATGGTCGACTCGCATATATAAGAGAATGCATTGGCACAGGGCCGTTCTGTTGGGTAAAGGGTTAAAGGCTATCAAAATCTCTCCACTCGAGATCTCAAATATAGCAATAGGAGATTTATTCATTTCCTCTGAATGAAAATTTCATTGCACCCTCTCTGATTTTAATGTTCCGACGTCTGTCTAACACTTGACTGTATATATAAGCAGGTTTTTTTTTTATTCTTAGGCTAAAAACACATATGACATTGTATAACGGTTGGTAAATTAAACTATTATCTGAACCTACATATTTGAAATGTCCAACAGCAGCATATTATTCCGGAGTGAATGAGATTTAGCAACAGATGAGCCACTTGCCAATCGTGTGCCCTACCAGTTGAAGCAGTCGATATTCCGCGACATACAGCCGCCATAGGGGAAGGGTGCACAGATACCAGTTAGTTTGCTGAACCATGGTCGTTATACTTACGCCAACTGAGAGAACATGGGCTCTGCCTATTGAAACATGAAAGACTCGATTAATGACAATCAAAAATTCTCCAAAAAGGCAACAATAGTCAGTGACCTCTAGATTTAGAGTGACACTAATTTATTAGATCTCTACAAGAAAAAGGAAGTGGTCCTATTGTTTGCACTAATCGAAATGATAGTAATTTTACGACAATGGTTTTGTTGCGAGTTTCTCATATTATATATGCATATATGCTCTCGGTTATATTTTGATCTATTCACAAATTTTAATTGTTACAAACTATTGTCAACTAAAGCATTGTTCATCTTTTCCCATCCGCCGTTGCACTCATTGTGTTCCTCCGATGTAATTAAGTCGTTAGGCGTCCACGTTTTAATGATATGATCAACCTTGTCTTTGATTACTTCAAAACCAATAAATATAGTTCCACAATAGGTGATTTGGTTCAGGTGCATTGTTGAGGCTCGACTGCACGCGACTTGGTAATTAACTTAATAGCAAATGGCAATCAAGGTTGTAGAACGTTTCACAATTTAAAAACGCTATTCTTCATCGAGCTGAATGTTTCTTCTTTCTAAAGAAACCTGTTGATGCCCGAATTGATGGGAACCGCGGTGATCGGGACCTCGATCGCACGTTAAATTCACGCAGCTGGTAGAATTGAATGGAAGCTTTTCATGAATTTCGTCATAGAGGGCTATATATTGCACTTTTAAATGATAAATTTTGGAATTACAGAATTGTGTCTGTTTTATCGCATATTTGAAGTGTGAAATGCCACGAGTTTATTACGCTATTGGCTACACTATTGATTCCTGTCAGATATTTGAGTAATACTTTCGGGTAAATTATGTCAGATGTGTAGAATAATTTAAAGTTACACTCTCCGATTTGACACCAAATTTGTCAAATGTTCATCTTTAAATAATGTTCGTGTTACCAGGCAAATACAATACGGACAATACTTCCAATCACCATCATTTGTATTGCACAGGCAGCGCGAATATATACAGAATTATTCAGAAGTTTACGATGAAAACGAGTTCTCATAATTTATAACGCTCTTTATTATATGCCGATTTTGGGGTGACGCCAGCACAGACGCTCTTTATTGACAGCAGCATAGACGCTCTTTATCCGAGAAAACGTTATAATTTTTGCTAGGCTGACAAAAATTCAATAAGAGTTTGAATTTCCTCATGAGGAAGTCGATATCCGGCCATCCAAACCTCATAGTAATGAGCTCATTGTTCCGATCTAATTCTTTTCTGTATAGGAAATGGTGGGTTTTATGGTGCCAAATCGGGCAGAGCATCTTTACGGAAACACATATAAGTCTCACTACTAACGTACACTCTTATAGAACAAATTTGTATAAATTCTACACAATATGTGTTTTATACATTTTATCTTAAACAAAATTATGTAGAAATGACACATGGCATATATATATGTGTCGGTGGAATTTCCTCAACGTTGAATATGCGTGAAGATGTGAGTGTATCATAGTTCTTTGATACTTAGAGTTCCAGTGGATGGCTCTTTGTACAGAAAAAAACAGTCCAAAAATCACCTGTATAGTATTTTATTTCAGAGATTGCCTAATTTCCGAACTCAGCAGGCAGCCATCTTGAATTCTTGGAGGAGGACGAGGGGCATGTTCGTAACGTAATCCGGTGCAACATGATTATGTTAGGTACGTATACCTACTCATTATCTAAACGCATATGGACAACAACACGCATGGCAAACTTCAATCAAATCTGACAAAAAAATTCTAATCGGCTGCATTTTGATGAGTAGCATCAAGTCCCACCTCTCTATATCTCCGCTCTGTCAATAAGTTTTTATTGAGGGAATTGTTCTCAAAATACGTAGGACACTTTCATTTGGGGAGATCGAGTTCGCCGTTTTTTCATCTGGAAAACCCAGCGCTAAATAAAGAAAACCACAGACCCTATATAATACTTGTGACATAGTCAGAAAAGGAAGTGTGACTGGAATACGCTTGGGTAGATATTTCACCATATTATGGAGAAGGGATCCGCCCCAAATTGGTCCAGATGTTCATGGCAGAAACAACATCAGTTGGAAATTTATGACAACCGACAATTTGTGAAGTACTTCGCATTTCCCCCCATTTCAATATATTCGCATGTAGGTTTTGGGGGGTAATATTATTAAAATGGGGTATCTTCTCGAATTCTTAGAATTGACAATATTCACTTTTAGGCCAGTAACTGTTGACTGGTTTTGTGATTATGTGGGGGCGGTGGCGTCAGGGTATGCAATCACCGACAGGGTCTACTGGATCCCGGAACCTACCGGGCTGACCATTTCAGATTTCCCCGACGGGGGGGGGTGTATATAACCCTCCCCGACAGGGTCCTCCTATTTCCCCATGTGCCATCCCTGGTGGGTGGGGCAACTCGACTGGGTCGGCATTGGGTGAATTAATTACTGGTCTAGTCAAAGAAGGACAATCCTTTATTCCCCGGAGTGCCTGTGCTGGTGTGGAGCAGGTGTGCAAACTCCGCGTAGTTTCTTCGCGCCCATATAAGAAGAATAACTCTATTGTGGCAGAGATTGTTAAATGCGATCCCAGCTAGTTAAAGAGAAGCTACTGAATGTGTTAATCGTTATACGAAATTATCAGACATGATTGGGATTTCAGGGAACCGATTTAAAGCCGTCTCATTTTCATCGATTAATTCGCTATATTAATATAAAGTTATTATACAATGTTGTGTACAGTATGTGTTTTTCTTGTACGAGTCCAGGTTGTGGTGAAAAGTCATATTGGACGAGGCACGCCTATAATGACATTTTTATTATCCATCTGTATGTTTATCCAAATTTTGGAAATAAAACTTTTGTGGTTATTTTTGGTATTTGTCGGCACTTAATTCTCTATAAAAGCCTGTACCGTATATTGATCATCAGAAAGCATGATTTGGAAAAGTAAACACGGAAGTGAGAAAAAACTCAATGCGGAAGTGAAACGTCTGCTAAAATCCATCAATGTTGCGCGCGCATCACAATTTCACCGATGCATTTCTCAATAGAGTTAATTCGTGACGTCACGGAGTCCAATATGAAAAGTAATATTGTACAGTCGGGAGTCCAATATGACTTTCGGGAGTCCAATATGACTTTTTCCAGGACTATCACGTGGCGGCTTTTGCCCAATCGGAAATGGTGTTAGTTAAGTGGTGGATAATAATAATACTATACTGTACACAACATTGTATAATAACTTTATAGTATTATTATTATCCACCACTTAACTAACACCATTTCACATATTCATCATCGTCATCGTCTCCGCTCTGTCAATAAGTTTTTATTGAGGGAATTGTTCTCAAAATACGTAGGACACTTTCATTTGGGGAGATCGAGTTCGCCGTTTTTTTTCATCTGGAAAACCCAGCGCTAAATAAAGAAAACCATAGACCCTATATAATACGTGTGACATAGTGAGAAAATGAAGTGTGACTGGAATACGCTTGGGTAGATATTTCTCCATATTATGGAGACAGGGATCCGCCCCAAATTGGTCCAGATGTTCATGGCAGAAACAACATCAGTTGGAAATTTATGACAACCGACAATTTGTGAAGTACTTCGCATTTCCCCCCATTTGAATATATTCGCATGTAGGTTTTGGGGGGTAATATTAGTAAAATGGGGTATCTTCTCGAATTCTTAGAATTGACAATATTCACTTTTAGGCCAGTAACTGTTGACTGGTTTTGTGATTATGTGGGGGCGGGTGGCGTCAGGGTATACAATCACCGACAGGGTCTACTGGATCCCGGAACCTACCGGGCTGACCATTTCAGATTTCCCCGACGGGCTATATAACCCTCCCCGACAGGGTCCTCCTATTTTCCCATGTGCCATCCCTGGTGGGTGGGGCAACTCGACTGGGTCGGCATTGGGTGAATTAATTATTGGTCTAGTCAAAGAAGGACAATACTGTATTCTCCGGGGTGAGTGTGCTGGTGTAGAGCAGGTGTGCAAACTCCGCGTAGTTTCTTCGCGCCCATATAAGAAGAATAACTCTATTGTGGCAGAGATTGTTAAATGCGATCCCAGCTAGTTAAATTAAGAGAAGCTACTGAATGTGTTAATCGTTATACGAAATTATCAGACATGATTGGGATTTCAAGGAACCGATTTAAAGCCGTCTCATTTTCATCGATTAATTCGCTATATTAATATAAAGTTATTATACAATGTTGTGTACAGTATGTGTTTTTCTTGTACGAGTCCAGGTTGTGGTGAAAAGTCATATTGGACGAGACACGCCTATAATGACATTTTTATTATCCATCTGTATGTTTATCCAAATTTTGGAAATAAAACTTTTGTGGTTATTTTTGGTATTTGTCGGCACTTAATTCTCTATAAAAGCCTGTACCGTATATTGATCATCAGAAAGCATGATTTGGAAAAGTAAACACGGAAGTGAGAAAAAACTCAATGCGGAAGTGAAACGTCTGCTAAAATCCATCAATGTTGCGCGCGCATCACAATTTCACCGATGCATTTCGCAATAGAGTTAATTCGTGACGTCACGGAGTCCAATATGAAAAGTAATATTGTACAGTAGGGAGTCCAATATGACTTTCGGGAGTCCAATATGACTTTTTCCAGGACTTTTTAATAACTTTATAGTATTATTATTATCCACCACTTAACTAACACCATTTCACATATTCGAAAATTATATCGAGAATTCTGATAAATCGACAAGGAACAACGGTTGGTAGACCTATGGGCAGAAAATAGGTGCCCGTATATTATATTAATCGCAACAAGAGGGCGGTAGCTGTGGAAAGGTAGATTACGCCAATTTACGGCTATTGGCAGTATTCACTGTATTGCCGACCCGATAAAATTCGTATCCGGGGCAAGATACATTCACATACCAAATTTCAAGTCGATAGCTCCACCCGTTTCCGAGATCTCGTCTGCGCATGCGCGAAGCGGGCACCGCACGGGCTCGCCAATACGACAACGTCCACCGCCTGGTCAAACTACACACACGTACCAAGTTTCGTCCCGATCGGTCGAGAATCGTAGATTTGTGTTAATGACAGACAGACAAACAGACAGACAGACAGACAGACAGAGGTCTTCAAAATATATATGAGATTGAAAGAGGAAGCTCCAAAACATTGTATTATCAACTTAGCCGGTCGAATAAATTGTGAACATATTGTTTTTGTTTTGGCCACATGTGTATTTAATGTTTTTAATTTTGATCTGGACTGTACTGCCAGTCTATTATTCTGAATGGAAAGGGAATAACTCTATCTCTTAGTTTTGAATTTGTATGCATTCTGGGTCAATAATGGTGGAAGTCTTAGGCTGAATGTGAGAATCTTCGATACTTGGTGGACACTCCTATAGGCCACAGATCTGTATCCTGGTGGAAATTGGAATATATACGTATTTGGTTTTATTTCAAGCCAACAATAGTCAATAACACTGACTCTGACTCAAAGAATAAAGGTACTCAATCCGATCAGAGGGTCCTATATTACTATTTCTTTGGCTTCGGGGGTAAACAATATTTGATTCGAGTCAAGGAACCCACACATAAAAGCTCAGAGTGATCAGATATCGATTTTTGAAATTCGTTAATTTCTCGAGATCTGGGACACTATTTTAGTCTGCCTCGTGCTCAAACAGACAAATTGCGGGTGTAAGATGGATAACTCTAAAATCAAGTGGTTAGTTGTTAACAATAATAACCACTTGATTTTAGAGTTATCCATCTTACACCCGAAATTTGTCTGTTTGAGCACAAGGCAGATTAAATTAGTGTCCCAGATCTCGAGAAATTAACGAATTTCAAAAATCGATATCTGATCACTCTGAGCTTTGACGTGTTGGTTCCTCGAATCGAATCAAATATTTTTTACCCCCGAAGTCAAAGAAATAGTAATATAGGACCCTCTGATCGGAGTGAGTACCTTTAAGTGGACCCGTAAAGACCCTGGCTGTGCCAGTGTATTCTCTTATATATGCGACTCTCCCACATGGCCCTTGCATATATAAGAGAATGCACTGGCTTGCACTGGCTTGCATGGTCAAAGTAAATATTAGGCCAATTTATTCTCTTATATATGTGATGCATATATAAGAGAATGCATTGGCACAGGGTTTTCGCAACATTTAAGGAAGCTCTAGTCATGGAAGGGTTAATGTTATTCATGTTCACTTTGGCTTATAACTATAATCACTACGCTTCATTCTTGAAAATAAAAAGACAACTGTTGAATGCAGAAACATATGAGCCAAGCCTGGAAATAGTGTATCTGAAATCTTAGAAGGGTTCAAAAGTCCCATGAATTAGTTTACAGACATATATGTCACATTTCATATTCTCAGCTGACATCGAAAACGCACGAATACTACTCCTACACTGTCTTGAATGTAGTGTTAAATCGGAATTTATTCTGTATATCTCAACTATAAACAATTATTAATACATAAATTTCAATTAATTAGTAACAATTTTAAACTTTTTTTTCGGTAAATAGGACCAGGGATTATTTCACGACCCTCACAGTGTCTCAGTATCGGACTACTTGATATTCGACATATTGAAATGGCGATCAATTGGAAATTTTCAGCCTAAGTGGGGTGTCAGGTTGGACATTTTCAGCCTAAGTGGGGTGTCAGGTTGGAAATTTCCAACACTTAGAAAGCTTGGTGTCAGTCTAGATGCTAGGATTTTGTAATTTTCATGTATAGATGCTAGGATATTGCAATTTTCATGTCTCCATGTCGGTCCGGTGCCGCCGTGGCCAGTCAAAAACTGCTAATCAATGTAAGAAAATATAATCACCGGGGGGGGGGGGGGTGAATTTGACTGCAGTTAGACCACTAGATGTTCATATCTCAATACATGTATTTGGCTTACACCATGGTCGGCCCAGTGGATCCGGGCTATTCCTCCCTCGGGCCGGTGTGTGGTGGTCAGTCAAAGACTACTGATTACTTCAGAACAGCAGGCGCCTGTGAGGTACCATTTGGGAAAAGCAACTGAAATTATGGAAACTTGTGAGTTTGGTCTGGTTCAAGAGGGTGTGCAGTTGGAAATTCCAACAAGGTGGACACCCCTCCTAACCGAGACCCTACATGCATATAGCCACGTCCGTGTCTCCACAGTACACTACGTCATATATGAACTATAGATACTGTTGGAATTAAAAGAAATTAATTCATAGGTCAAAATTAGGCGAACTATAGCTGTTTTCGCAAATTAAATATTTCTTAAATACTAAAGTAAATCGACCTCAAACTGTATGAATATCACAGAAAAACTGAACGCTGATATAGTTTGTTATTGTACACCAATTGGTCTATTGGAGCTAGTAAATTTAGTAGTACAAAAAATCTCATGCTTTATAAACAATGAACTGTTATTTTGTGAGAAGTTTTAATGTTGCTTTAGTGGTAACTCTCCTCATAAATAAACCAATAATTTGATCCTATATATAGAGTTTCGATTAATTTTTAATGATGTATCTTCAATTCTGTAGCATATAGCCTTTTTAAATGACCATCAATGTTAAAGGGGTACTGTACACTAAATGATGTTTGCGTCATTCATAGAGCAAACGAGTAAATTTTGCACTAATCCGTGGCTCAAATCCATTCATTTGTTGCATATATTTTGTTAAGTATAAAAGGAGATGGTCCCATAAATGGTCGAATTTAGTGTACAGTATCTCTTTAAAATAACTTATTTGCAACAACAATAGTTATATGTAATGTCATGATACCGCTTTGATAAGTCAACAACATGTGAACGACAAAACCAATATCAGAGAAGTCAATTAGTCATTTCTTCCTAAGAATTGAGTCAAAGAATCAGGATTTGCTCTGGTGCTTGCCCAATTTGACAAATGCAAACAAAAAACCACACGCACGCGTGCACGCGTGCACACACACTGTTAAAAACTATTTTATTTGGCAATTATATGACCTTCGGAAAGTTAGTCATTATTGCATTTATCTACAACCTATGTACCTCAATCTACTTTTGTGTATGTAAGATGGAAACCAAAGTGGCCGCCACGAATCAATATGAAACCGCCCAGATGAGAGTTCGCCTTATTCGACAGATGTTAATGAATAATCCAGAAAAGGACAGCTTTTGGTCAACACAACATGGCCTTTAACAATATGGAGAAAGACTAATATGCGCGACTCATTTTATTTTATTTATCTACTGTTTTGTCTATATATATAATGATCATGTGTCGATCGATCAGTCAAATCGATAAACGGTGTCAATAATATGGAAATCGATACGTGAAATACACTTACATGTTCCCAACATGAATTCGCATAAACCAAGTGAATATGTGAAGGTCATATTGATTCATTTCTATTCATTTGCGATACAACACCCCTATGCACACTTGGTGTTCTACGGTGCAGCATACTATATGTATGTGACGAAAACAAAGATGTGTGTACTACATGCAGCATGTAACATGGTCCAGATTCTTTTAAGAGAGGGCTTAAACAATTACTTGTATTGGTTATCATAGGTCTAACATTTTATTTTATAATTTTACATGTATTGATGTTATTTGTATTTTATGTTTGTCATCTGCCCCTAGTGGGTGTAAATTGTCAATAATTTAGATCATACGATTTCATACCATACTCATATAGAAGAATTTGTATTCAGTCAACGATTAACAACAGAGAATTGTGGTCATTTGTACCATGCATGCAGACGAATTGTGGTCTTTTGTGTGAATATTAAGAAGCAAATGTGAATCTGGATGGATCAGACTTTCCTATATGATTATCGAAAAACGGATCTTGTTTTTGGAACCTTAGTTCTCATCCGAAACTGTTTCCTCACATCTGACTTTGCGTCGAATGGTTTCGGGTTCCTCTCGGATCTTGGTGGCTACTTCTGGTCACATTGTACCTAACTCTTGTCTGGACTCCCCTCTTCCGTGCCTGTCAGTTTAATCACTGGCGTTGAGATTGATTCCATGTTAAATCATCTTATGCTATAGTTGCGATATGGCCTATAGCGGGTGAAATAACGTTAAACCGCAATCAATCATTTGAACCATCCGATGTTCTGCATCCACTCTGAGAGGTAATACCATGGCATTCCATGGTTCTGGCTCAAGTAATCTGTGGGGAAAATGGTTTTTATTTTCATTATCTGGCGAAAACCAAACAGGCATTTGTTTTAACTCAAAATATTTAAATTCACAACAAAATTATAGAAATTTACATATTATGTTTCTGAATATATACCTGTCTATTATTTTTTGATAGTGGAATGTATGTTATATAAGTCTAGAAAAGAACAGTTAAGTTTATTTAAGATCGAATATACTTTATTCTAAAAGAAGATTTTATATATTTTAAGGAGAAAGAATAAAACATATAAGTAATCAGTGACAGAAATAATCACATGATGAGAATTAACTCTCTAATGACTGAATACTCAACAATGAGTAGTTACTGGATTTTCATTCATTTGCGGGGGTATATGCGCATCCATATATGGGAATCCACTTGGAGTTCATTTGACAGTCGTCTGCTAATATTGTATGAACACAACTGAATAGGGAAAATCCGTATATGAGTAATTGGATTAAGGTTCAATCAAATAGCATATTGTCGAAACAACAGTTTCTTCTTCAGATTGACTTTGAAGATGTTGTCAAGCCTACAATTAGTGTGTCTGTCATTTGCAGAATGAGATACCCAGAGGGTGAATTTAGTGATGCTATCCCACACATCGGGCTAGCATCACAAAATTCACCCTCTATGGACCTCATTCTTCCCAGGCCCCCTCTTATTGGAAGTATCTATAGTCTCATATTAACACTGTTTTAGTTACTTCCCCCTTCTATGAAGTTTCTATATCCCATAATCTGGGAAAATTCAATCTGATCCTAGGACTCCCATAGCAGTTAAGGCATAATCAGAATGAGGTTCCAAGAGGGTGAATTTACTGATGCTAGCCCGCTGTGTGGGATAGCGTCACTAAATTCACCCTCTGGGGACCTCATTCTGCAAATGACAGACACACTATTTGCAGGCTTGGTTGTTGTCGAAACAGGAACGCAATGTCCATTAACCCTTTGAGTGCCAGGGGCCGATATTATCGGCCCTAAACCTTTCACAATAAGTCTGTTAAAGAATATAATAAAATATATTAAAATTGTATGGTCGACTCGCATATATAAGAGAATGCATTGGCACAGGGTATATGGGTCGATAAAAAAATCGGACCTGGCACTCAAAGGGTTAACAGAATACTTGAACCACTTCGCTGAACTGACATTTATTGATATACTCGCCATCGTAACTATTCCACGACCGTGCGTTTGCGTTGGAAATAAATAAAGTGGCTCAAGTTATACTCACGGTGTTTGTTGAAGGGTACGGGTCGATATGGCGAAATAACCTCGGATTGTATGTCCGTCCAGAATGAATGATATGACTTGACAACCGTCGCCCTGGAATAAAACATATTTATATATATGCATTGCATAGTTAGTGGACCTTTCCATGGTTGTCAATCAAATAATTGTTGGTAGTTATTTTCTATCAATCAGCGACTGAGCCGGTTGCTTGTTGGCTTGAACATTCTTTGCTCACCCAAATTGGGTTATACGCGCATAGTTTCAGTGTTAAATTGCCTATTTCCAAACCACTTTTTTGTTGTCAAATCATAATGTACAGAAAATTTGTGCAAATATGTTGGAAATTCATTCGTGATTATCACATTGTTTTTCATTTTGCGTGACACTTGTAAAAACATTTCTCAATTATATGTCCTTTGGTGTATTATCATAGCATTGTATACAACAGGTGCTATAACACTAATTAGAGCACAATCCCATTGTTACAATCGTTCCCTGATTTTGGTAAAGCACACCAATGCCCAAGGCTGGCGAAGGAATAGTTCAGTGATTATCCCATTGTTAGGCACACGCAACTCATAACAGACAAATCGCACGGGTGCTTTAAAGTGGGACCAGTCCGCGTTGTTTCGGACATATCTATTCACAATCAACGGCGATCAGTGCATGATAATCACGTTGTTGGGCGTGGCTAACCGGCTATTGTCTCCAATCGCGGCCAGCGCACGGATTGTGCGTCGTGGTCAAAGCACGCCCAATGGCACATTTTCAGTTGATTGCATTATGTGGGATCAATTGTGCTCTAAGTCGGTCAGAGCACGCGAATAGTTCTTTATCAGAATAAATCTCGTCTTCGACTCGATTGATTCTGGTAAAGAACAATTATTGTGCTCTAACCATTACTTAGATTATTTCTGCAGACGCCTTGTCTCATAGCAACCGTAAGCTCCTCCCACTAATCAATATGTGTGGAAACCTCCGTTAGGGTACGTTCACACGCGGACAATTTTGCACGGCATGTTTTGCAGAAATTTCTCGAAGAAACCTCTATGGTGCCAGAATATGAAAGGAAACATGCATATACATATTTACCTAATCTAACGACACGAGAAGTAACATGTCGGTGCTATTAACACATAGTATTACATTAAAATGCCTTAAAATATAGATTCTTGCGAGATAAATGCATTATTTAGATAGCATCGCTATACTAGTTGAACTACATAGTTTTTAGTGTAGTTAACTTTGGTACAGAAATATTTTAAAGCATGTTTGCATTCGGTTTCTGGAAATTGTAGCTTCTATATCGAAATGTCTGGCAAATTTGCGAGTGCATGAACATACCTTTTAATTCTGCGAAAAGGTTTTTGGGCCCTGCGAAAAAATTACGACAACAAATTGCTATTTGTGTAATAATTATATGTCGTCGTTCATTATGCGAAATGTGTATTATACTTACACGAATTGTACATTTCCGATGTGTTCCAATGGTGGTTCCCACAAAACAGTCGTTCTATTTTTCTGTTCGCTGTTTGTGTGTGTTATTCCACCATAAAGAATGTTACATTGCACCGTCTTCGCGTCAGTAGAGGTCGGCTGGAAGGCTCCATGTGGGGTAGGTGCGTTGCTCTCTTCAGCCCAATTGGCAGTAGTCGCCATCAAGAAGAACCCTTTAAAAAGCGGTCCTTCGATCGTCACTGAAAACACAAAGAAGCTGTTAGTTAAACTTTCTCACCGAATTGTCGATGCCCAGATCACATTATACACATAAATATTCCATATTATATACAATTTGGAAGAAGAACCAAACATATATATCCCACCAGAATGTGACATAGGAGTGTCCCCCAAGTATATGAGATTCACTCGTTATTTAACAGAATCCCCCAGTTATTTAACACAGAATGCATATATATAATTCACAACTAAGAGATAGAGTTATTCCCCTTCCATTGAGAATTATCAACTGACAGAACAGACCCGATCGAAATTATGCACATAACACACGTCGGTACCTTGACAAACCCAGTTTATTCGATTGGATAAGTTGATAATGCAATGTTTTGGAACTCCCTTTTTCAAATGGTATATAATATGGAATATGTTGTATATATACAATGTGATCTGGAGATTCCAAAATTAAGTGTATACGTGTGATCACAGAAACATGCACTAAACGACAATATTGTATTACTATCCCGTTATTACTTTTATCTCAATGTTTCCTCACTTTCAGTTGCTTTCCTATAACCACCAAATTCGAGCATTTGTCAACTCTTCTGCTCTGCTTCAGAGTCCATATAATTATTCGGAACATTCAAACATGTGGCAAGCGCGATAACCCAATGCATATAGTCGGAATAATACATCCAAACTGCAAGGCAGAGTTCAGTCCCCTGCTACGCTCTCCTGGTCGTTTCCACCACGTACACAGAATGTGAGGAAATCACTCCGGTAGGGTGATCAAATAGAAATGGAGAATAATCTTGTTCAAAGTAGTTATTTTTACAAATATTATATCTGAATTGAAAGCACACACCGTCATTAGTATGTATTAATTAAATGCAGTGACTCTCGGTGGTGAAATCGTTTTCGTTAGTTTATTGACGATAGATGCGTCCCGAATCGAGTAGTAAATATTTACAATTGAGCTTAGTTCAGACGATGTTTTCTATGGAGTGGGTATACGGTCGATTTGCTTCAGATTTTCGGCGGTGTTATTAGAATGTTGCATTCCTCCAGTTGGCATAGTGCCTGAATACTAACTTATCAGTTTCACCTGGGACTAATATATTAGTCCCAGGTTTCACGCACCCGAGCAAGTACATAATATGCAGAATGGGGCTGGATGAATCCAATATGGTCGCGACTCAGTGATATCGCTTATTCTGAGAAACCGACAATATTCATTTGAAAATTAGCTAGATCAAGCCAGAATGAATTGTAACTGACAAAACACTTACATAAAAAATGTTAGAATTAATTACGAAAATAAACGTGATGGCAGCGGTCAGACTAGCATATATAGCGAGGTGACTGAACTTTGCTGTGCAGCTTGTAATGTATGATGTCTTATAGTACTCTGATTAGACGTCCAAGACTGAGATTCAATTGTCCAAAATCTCATTTTAAAGCCCGTGATGTTCACTTTAACTCGTTTTGCGAGTGGTGGCTCTTGATACGTATTAACCCATTCACGACGGGAGATTCGCTGGTGCAGCATTAAAACATCCTGTCCGGTGCATATTTTTATATATGCTTACAAGGTCAATGTTAATATTGTTAGGCCAACATATTCTCTTATATATGCGAGGCTTCCTATGGGAGACTCGCATATATATAAGAGAATGCATTGGTACAGGGTTTTCGCAAAATTTCAGGAAGCTCTAGTCATGGAAGGGTGAATTGGTACCTAAGCGGAATTGTAATTGTCAGACAATTCATTCTCAAACAGTTCGTAGTTTTGTGATTGACACCTTATTGATTTCCGCGCGGTCGCCGTCGTACGTCTGGTATTCGCGCGGGTATATCACGTGGTGATTTCGCGCCCTGAACATTTCTACAGCAACCCAGGGACGAATATATATATATGTATACTAGTCCCAGAGCAACCCAAGTTTGAAGTTTGACGTTTTACAATCTAAACCTCAGTAATTTAATTTTGATTGTGAAATTAGAGTATATTATTATACATATCGAGGATTGAATTAATATTGTTTAAACTAAAATTACAATCCAAATTTGTTGAATTTTGTTAATAGAAAAGCCCTCATTGCATGCATGCATGTCGGAAAAATACATCACAACTCACATTAGATATGCATATTCTGTATTATATACATTCATTAGAAAAAGGACGTTCCGAAACATAAATATATCGAAGTTATTCGGTTGAAAAATTGGTAATACGATGTTTTTTTTTTAAATACCAATTTGTGTTTGAGTTGGGGAAATATGTATACTTGTTTTGAGAAGTGTTGGTCGGAATCGCTACTCTCATAACGATTGAAGAGGGACAACTCTATCGTACAGTAACCATTCACGGACGAGCACTCTATTCTAGGAGTAATCGGCAAAGTGAAGGACTCTTCTCGAGCTGCCAGACAGAGTCCAGTCCACTCGCTAAGCCGGTCTGACCGCTGCCATCATGTATATTTTCGTTATTAAATCTAACCCTTTTAAAGTGTTTTGTCAGTTACAACTCATTGTGGCTTGATCTTGCCAATTTTCAAATGAATATGGACAATTCGGCTTCTTAGAATAATGGAGAATGAATAATGTAACCGACAAAAGTCTTATTTAAAAATTGAGTGAAATCCTCAGTCTGTGTACATGATGGCAGTGTTCAGGACAGCGCAGCAGGGGCTGAACTATATGCATTGCAGTCTTGTTATGTAAACAAATCTGCTGCAGTGATTTGTCAACAAACATCGCTAATGATTTAGTAAGTTCAAGTATTTTAGTCTGAATATGATTCACAGAATATTTTCAATGGTTTGACCTTTTCCAATGTTTACCGTCAAGTTTAGATTAATAAAAGGCCGCTCGGCAACAGTGTCCCCCGAACCGGTGGCTTCATTTGGAGCGGATGCTTTGTAGAAGTATACTATATGGATAAGACACTTGTGCATTGTCTCATTACTGACATGCATACAAATAACAAATCTTAAAAAAACTCTTAAAGTCAAAATATAACCTCAAATTGGCACAAAATGAAGAAAATTACAAGAAAAATTGAATTCTCTAAGTCGAAAAGCCCATAACTCTGAGAAAAATCATCGGTTCAAACTGAAATTCGAACTTGACCTGTATCGTGATATGACTGATCCACATAAAAACGGTATTTGGAATTAAAGGATCCAAACTTGAGATATCATCCGGAAACCGAAAAAGTGAGAAATTTTCTAAGTAAAACAAGTCGAAAAATGGCCACAACTCTCGCAAAAAATGGGCGGAGCATACCCATATTCGAACTTGACCTGTAAATAGGGCTGATAAACTCACATACCAAATTTGGTTAAGATATGATCACACAAACTGAAGTTATCATCCGGAAACCAGAAAATTACAAGATTCTAAGTAAAAAAAAAGGGCCATAACTCTCTCAAAAATGGGCGGAGCAAGCCCATATTCGAACTTGACCTGTATTTTGGTCTGATAAACTCACCTATGATCTAATAACCGAAACTAAAGTTATCTGGAAACCATTTCCGGACGGACGGACGGCTACACGGGGTGGTACGGACACCGGCTATTTTAATAGTCCCCCGAATTTTTTTTTCGGGGGACAATAATGGTATCTTATTGGTCTATTGGTCACTGTTATTATCAAT
The DNA here is from genome assembly GCA_032622095.1 of Siphonodentalium dalli. Classification (NCBI taxonomy): domain Eukaryota; kingdom Metazoa; phylum Mollusca; class Scaphopoda; order Gadilida; family Siphonodentaliidae; genus Siphonodentalium; species Siphonodentalium dalli. The sequence goes on along the minus strand of CP136065.1, from coordinate 77,760,585 downwards.
TCCACTGTACAGGTAACAGTAATGCTTACATAACAACGGTTGTTTGGCATGTGCACTTTCATTATTGGAGAGTTATTAATAAGAAAAACAAGAACATGAACTAATGAGCCGTGTTATATAGCCATATATACTATGTAGCCGAGCCAAGCCATGTAGCATTGCAGGCGAGTGAAAGACTCTTTATTAAACTATTTGCCAAGGTCATACTGATCCTGATCAACCCGTATTGCTTAGCTCAGCACAACTGTGAGAAGCAGACACCATCGAAGTCATGCTTGAACTTTACACATTTCCTGTCGTTGTGTTTTGCTTAGGGAAAGCTCAAGTTAATAAAAAATATTTGGACGGTACCCGGTGTGAATAATCTATTGGATTTCATTTCTGAAACGCTTCGATCTCGACAGACGGTAGACATTTTGTAAAATTTCGGATTTTATCATTGTTACTTTTTTTCCCATCATACCTTCTATCGGAATTCCTAGTTTATTGTCATACTGGGTTGAGTTCACGCTGATGCTATAAGGCGACGGAACCTCGGTTTCATTCCCTCGTTCGGTTCTTCCAGCCTCCAACCGTAATATGTGAGTTTGATTGAAGTACCAATGGTATGGGTGCATGTTGCTGCACGCAGCTGACGTCACACCGTCGCCGTATGAAGATACAGCGCGAATAATAAATGCGGAAACGATGCACAAAATCCAAGAAAACATTGTCAGTTCGACGAAGTCCAAGATATCATTAGAATGTATTCCTTGCCACTTCAACACAAGAGTATGTATAGTACCGACAACGTTGATGATCCTATAAAATTATAGCATATATATAAAACAGTGTGCAGAAACTGGAAAACGTGTGTGCATGCAGTGATTTGATTCGAGGGTGTCGGATATATTCGGAAAAGATACATTACTAACTTATGTCATTTATCGATATTACTAAGTCCATTATGGTATTGTTAGGTCATTCCCTGATATACGTTGCGCCATTCATCAAATTATATATGAGGTCACATGCAATATGTTTTTGATTAATTGCTGTCTGTTTCGGACGATGGCCAGTCCGGATGTGTTAATTGGTGTGCAATGTATATAATAACTGTGTAATGTTCGACAGAACGGCAGCATCAAACTTGATATCCGGTTGGAATAATTTCCTATCAGTTGGAAGTTCAAACTCTCTTACTCGAAATGTGGGTGGTCCCCGAAAGACAATCGCAACTTTGAAAAGTCATGAGGACATGGTGAAGTGAGGTCACAAATTAGCTCACCCATGCAATGCCACCAATAAGCGAGATCACCGAGTCGCGGTCGCATTGGAGTCATCGAGCTCCGTTCCGTGGTTTTAGAGATGCATCCAGTCTCGGTTCCTTGGTTTTAGTGCTGCAGGTCAAAGTTATGGAGTAGCATTTCAATATATGGAAGTGATGAATAATTCATGACTTCCATATAATTCATGACTTCCATATATGGAATGCTACTCCAGAACTTTGACCTGCAGCACTAAAACCACGGAACCGGGCCTGGTGGATCCAATATGACCGCGAGTTAATGACAGGGCGTATTGACACATTTCTAAACTACTATACCGAATTACGATTAGCTTACTATAGCTAGTATAGTAGTCGTATTTTTTTCATAGGGTTCAATTTTTTTTTCGCAGAATTGACGAGTAGGAGTCTGTTAAGGTGAAATGATATGTTTGCTGTGATTATCTGAAAGGCCGACGATTACACGCAAAGCTCGCGAGCCCATACTATATAGCTTCTTGAAATCGTAATCATAACTACGCGGACAAGGCAAAAAGAGACACAAATAATACACATTCTAGCCACGCAGTACCATATTCGTAATTCTTATCAGTTGTAGTTCATTACGTGAACGGTGTCCAGCGACCCACAACAATGTCGAATGTTAGTTTTGCTGAATTAGACATGTATGCACCCCTAATCAAGCAGGATTCATACGAATACAGGAGAAGTCGGCCCCGCGCGAAGTCGGCCCCATACGAAGACGGCCCCACGCGAAGTCGGCCCCAGAGAAGTCGGGCCCATATATAACAGAACAATTGTTTTAAATCATTCTTTATTTAGTGGGGAATGAAAATCGTCCGAGGCCCGAATTTTTTTTTAAAGTTTGGCCTCTAAGGCGAAAAGTTTGGCAACGAAATTTTGACATAATGGAACATTAAAACTCGGGTTTTTTGACATCTTGATATGAAATATGAAACTGGTAATAGTAATAATGACAATATAATAATAACAAATTCAAACAACATCGTCGTCGCTATCACTGTCACTTTCGTCAGTAATGGCCCAATAGGCTCTTAAGTATGAAATTAAAAGGTACAAAACCGAGCTGTCAGATACATCTTTAATATCTACAACTACCCAAGCAGACCCACAAACATGCTAAGCATTCTCAAATTAGCAAGGGAGGGCTTGTAATTAAGTGAACACTTCTAAACAATATAATATTGTATTTAGGCTTTCGTAAAGCAAGTGGGTGAAAGGGGAACATGTCTCTATTCCGAAGGTTCGCTATTCCGAAGGTTCACTAATCCGAAGGTTCACTAATCCGAAGGTTCACTATTCCGAAGGTTCACTATTCCGAAGGTTCGCTATTCCGAAGGTTTTTGTTATTTTAAAAGTTAATTCTATATTCTAAAGTATATTGAGAGGGTTCTTTAGTACGAAGACTCTTTTTATGAAGGAAATAACTTAAAACATTAAAAAAATAAATGTGATTTTTGTTTTCGTGGGTTTCCTTGAGATTTAACCCTTTGGCGAGTAGAACGACATATATGTCGTCTATCGGCTGAGGACTAAAACGACATATTTTAGGAAGTGTTATTTTACGTCTATATAACTTCAATAAATCATCTGATTTATAAATGATTTACATAGGAGTTATTTCGATTAATATAATGTCCCAAATGCTAAAGGCGGACTATAACAGTGGGGCTCTTACGGTCAATCAATACTGGAGCGCTATAACTTACTGTATAGCAGAATACCGCTGAATGGACCTAACTGCAATTCTGACTTTGTATTGATTTTAATGTTGATGTTTCTTTCAAGTACAGATTGCCAGTTCGGGTAGAATGCATCTCTAACTCGTAGTTTATTTCAGTCATTGTGTTTTCAACTTTCTATAATATTAAAATGATAAACTGATACTGTCTTCTTGCTATTAATAACCGACATCTGGGACAAATTAAATATTAGATTGGGGTGTATAAATGTACGGGGGCGCAAATTTTGATTCATTTCTGTCTAAAAACTCCCATAATAGAAAACCTTCGGAATAGCGAACCTTCGGAATAGTGAACCTTCGGATTAGTGAACCTTCGGATTAGTGAACCTTCGGATTAGTGAACCTTCGGAATAGCGAACCTTCGGAATAGAGAACCCTACCCGGGTGAAAGACGTGTTACAAATATTAAAATATGTTAGACGTACAAACAACATGAAAAATTGACAAACAAATAGCAATAAGCAAAATAAAATTCAAATACATATTCACTCAAAGAAAATGATTTTTTGTAAAAATCAATCCAATGGCCTACTCTCAGCAGAAAAAAGATACTTCTCCTCTCTTATGCTCTTCCATTAAATCCGACATAACCATGTAAATATGTATAACCATGTAGAGTTCATTTTGTTATTACAACTAAGAAAACATTGCGGACTTCACCATTAGCCTACACAAACACTACACTGAATTAATCAAATTAATTTTGGGGACCTCACAATTAGCCAACATAAACACTATCTCAATAAAATTAAGACAATTTAATCCCTTCTAATTAATGGGGCCGTCTTCGCGTGGGGCCGTCTTCGTATGGAGCCGACTTCGTGCGGGGCCGACTTCTCCAGATACCATTCAGACTCCTCTGTTAACTGGTTAATATGCCCAATTTAACCAGTATTAAAGATTCAACAACAAAGCTGGTATACTACGCAGCTTTTAAAGCATCAAATTGTTCAACATTTGATTATTTATTACCACAATTATACATAATTATGTTGATGTAATTTAGTCTCATACATCTTCAGTGGTGTGTTGAAGTTATGGACATTACTTTAGCAAATGTGTTAACATTTTTATATTTGTGTCAAATAACCATGACTTGTATTCAGCTTTTTCTTAATCGGTACGCAGGATTCACCCCTCTATAATCTACATGTTAAACAGGTATTCAGGATTCATAGGGGGTTGGGGTAGGGGTGCATGACACTCTCCTGGTTTAGGTGTGGCGCTGGTGGGGCAATTTTTTTTTAAATTGTCATGTTCGTGGTCTTCGATGAAAGCCGAATCGATACTTATATCACAGTCAGTTTGGAATCAGTCGGTGTTATTGTTCTTATAACTCCACCAATTAATTACTCTTATACCTGAGTTGATGAATATTCACCCTGATCTGAGATGGCGGTCAAGATGGCCTCCGTAAATTTGATTTTTACATCAGTGAGCGTTATTGTCAAGACAACTCCATCCATGCTTTCTGTTGTGAGTTGGGAACACTGAAGCGAAGTACTGTCCTTATATTAAATCCAACAAAAAGTCCCCCATATCCAAAATGGTAGACAATTTTTTGAAAAATCACCGAACATCCCTCATATCCATATCATTGGGCGTTATTGTCATGACAACTCCACCCATGCTTATAGTTGAGTTTGGGAATATAGAGGGGAAGTAATTACCGAACATCTCATGAAGAAATGGTTTCCCAAATCGATGATGGTGGCAAATATGGCGACCAACATTTGAAAACATGGCATTGACTTGATGGAGAGTGGTAACAAGATAGAGTGCTAATGCTACATATGCACCTAAAGTTTCTGTTCTAAATATAGCCCATAAAACTGTCGTAAATAGAGGATATGAAATGAGTGTTTCTCTCACATGATATTTATGAAACGAGTCTAAGAATTATCAGTTTTATCGAGCCTCTGGCGAGAGAAAACTGAAAATTCGTGACGAGTTTCATAAATATCATGAGAGAAACACGAATTACATATTCTATTTATCATATGACACCTATAAATTGATTGTGATGTCCAAAACGCACACAAATCACTAAATAGCTATATGACATCGGCAGCAAAAGGTTAATGTGACGTCACTTCATTGCACTGGAAGCCCAATTACACCTGGTGAACTAGCAGAAATAATATGCACGCGAAGATATAGTGCGCTATTCTGTTCTCAGTTTGTGACATTATATCGTATGTTTATTAGATAAATACGAATTACATATTCTATTTATCGTATAACAATGTCCAAAACTATATATTTCAAGATTATAATTGCGAGAATTTCGGCATCGCGTTGATTGACGCGCACGAATTTGACCTGCATTTAGTTAGAGACACGGCTCGGCCCCGGCTGCCATTCAGCCAATCAGAACACACTTTTTGTCAACAAACCAATCAAATTATCGGAAGGTGATGATATGAACTAGTAGTTCATATGAAATTGATTTATGACATACTTTCCAAAGTAAATAATGATTGAGTAATATGATAAAAGGTTGTATGTATTATACCAGAAAAAAAACAATATATATATATAAGACTTTCCAGACATGTTTGACACTCATGATGGTGAACTGTTGCAACAAAGTTCACTGAGATACAAGACAGTGGTTGAGATATCTGCTCAGATGGACGGAACACCGGACATGGAAATCAGTATAACCACCAATCAATTCATTCATGAGCCTGGGCTAAAGTGTAGTTTTGTTATAGAATGAACAGAACACCAATGTAAATTATTTTTCTACATGTTATGTTATATTGCATATATCTCCATGTATTATCATTGAAAAATAATGAACGGAGTAAATTCAAAATATGATACTAGATGACGAAAGGATTTTATTCTCAAAAGCACCAATAAAATCTTCACAAACTGCTGATAACATACATGAGATGAATATTGAAAAAAAAGTTGTCATACTGGGTGAATGACACCCAGAAGAACTGGATTGTGTCCGCCAGAAATGGCGGGAAAACACAATAACCCTGGACAATTTGTCCCTAAGGCCACTCAATGTCAATTTCTCCTTTCTTAGGCATATGGTCCCGCAATCCCTGCGATTGCAACCTATTTACTTATGTTCAATTTGTTGGGGAAAGTCTCAAAGGTATGATTTAATTGCGGTAATTTTCATACAAACACGCGCAGAATTGAGATCAAACAGACCCATTTCCCAATTCAGATATTCAATTCATTTCAGTAATTGTTAACTATTGGTTACATTCGTTAAGCACGTGATGGAATGTGACTGCAATCTTAGTAAAATGCTCATGGCGTTAAGCCTGAGTTTAGTGTGCCTGTCTTTGCAGAATGAGGTCCCCAGAGGGTGAATTTAGTGACGCTATCCAGCATAGTGGGCTAGCATCACTAAATTCACCCTCTGGGGACCTCATTCTGCTATAGGAGACATAGACTCAGATTGAAGTTCCCAAATGGTGAATATTGTGATGTACACCCATTGGGGACCTCGATTATGCAATGTGTCATCTGCCAGTTTGGGGATATAGAGAAACTAAACTAAAAAAGAAATAGAATGATGTTTCTACAGAAATTTGAAAATAAAGAAACTTTCCAGAGAAGATGAGCCTAAGCAGAATGAGGTCCCCAGAGGGTGAATTTAGTAATGTTAGCCTGCTATGCAGGACAGCATCACTAAATTCACCCTATTCGGACCTCATTCTGCAAATGACAGGCACACTAAAATCAGGTTTGGATGGCATACCGTTTTTTTAAAGAAATAAATCAAATGGAATCAACCAACAATATTTTACGGACATCTGTTTGGGCAATAATGACCATGGGTAACTGAAATTAGACAAGGAGTTACTGGTGTGGATGTGTAATGCTTCGTTGGCGTGTGCCTCAGAAATAAATAATAAATATAAAATGCACATGCTTTTCAAACTTTTTTTGGCCTGAGAAACATAAAATGTACATTTTCTGCGATAAAAATAATGACTTTGCTGCAGGCTTCTTGTAGACGTGACCTGGTTTTGTTGGAGTGTCAATCGCCCCGTGTGAAAATATGAAATGATGTACATGTGGAGGCTCCACACAAAGTGGTCAAAATTAAAAAAGTTTCCTCGGAATATAAAAAAATGTCTGAGTAAAAAGCGACAAACCAGCCTCTTCTAGTGCACCCTTTACACCCAAAGGCTTTCTATCAACAAGAAAACTTAATTTTCTTAAAGGGCCACTTAATTTTTTAATGCCAAAATCACATTATATACAACATATTTAGGGGATAACGGTGTGGTGTTTTGTGATTTCAGAAAGGTACATGGCGAATATACTGTGGCAAATTTAGTTAACGGGTATTTGCCACAGTATATTCGCCATGTACCTTTCCGAAATCACAAAACACCACACTGTTATTCCCATTCTAATGCTGTTCGAACTTATAAACGTTATTTAGACAAACACATGCCTCGTAATTATCAAGGAAATGTGCGGCCATAGAAAACACTCTTTTTATTTTAATTTAATGCGCAAGATAAAATATAGTCCATCAATTAGCATCGCTCTTATTGTTAAAAATGCTGATAAACATGAAAAATTGCCACCTCAAATAGAAATAAATATGCACAACAATTAGTTTCTGCATGTACCTGATGTCTTTTTCAGATTTTTACCACTTACAGATTGCGGTTTTGATTTTACCGCGAACTTGAAGTTGAAACAATGAGAAATTGTTTACTCAATGCGATGTATTTCACGCCGTGTCTGTCGCGGTTTCATGTCAAGAAATTTGGTCAAATGATATCGAGACACTGACATTGGTGGGATATAACGGTGTGGTGTTTTGTATTTTCTGAAAGTACATGTATACAGGGCGAATGTACTGACTGTCAATTTTCGACAAAAGCGATGCAGTTGGTTTTTTTATATAGCAACGAGCTAGTAACGGAAGTCAGTAGCAAGGGCGCCAACTCTATACATCTACTCTTTAACGTCGCCGGCATGTACTGCGTAAGGGTGACGTCATGGAGAGAAACGGAGCAGTGAGCATGCAGGCTGGATTGGGCATGGCCGAGATTAGGAATTCAGCTAACGGCAATATTGGCACGTAGGAATATCTAACATTGAAGCAGTGAACCGGACTATACATTGCGACAGGTTATTGATGAATAACCCCCCGCAAATATGTGGTGTTCCCGGGGGTATATTGGCCTAAATCCATTAGAATCCATATTATATACCAATTGGAAGAGGAACCAAACATATATATATTCCACAAAATATGCAGCCTAAGAGTGTCCACCAAGTGATAGAGATTATCAGATTTACCCAAGTTATTTACCCCTGAATGCAGCATAATTCACAACTAAGAAATGGAGTTATTCTCCTTAAATTGAGAACAATAAACTGGCAGTACAGACTAGATCGAAATTAAGCACAGAACACATGTTGGTACCTTGACAAAAACAACATGTTCAACGTTTATTCAACTGGATCAGGGTTGGGTCAATTACATTGCAATGTAATTAATTACAATTACATTGAAATATGTCAATTACAATTACAATTACATTGAAAATACAACACCACTTTTCTCAATGTAATTAATTACATTCAATTACATGTAATTGAAAAAACCTTCAATTACAAATTACATCCAATTATTTGGGGAAATGTAATTAATTACATTCAATTACAATTACAAATTACAATTACCCCAACCCTGGTATATAATGTGATCTGGTGATTCGAAAATTAAGTGGGCCTTTAACAGAAATAAACAGAACTATTATCTATATAACAATCCTGACTCCTGAGTAAGTGCCATGCATGGGGTTTTCTAACATCACAGACCAAATGATGAACCCCTTCAGCAATTTGTTTTGTTTTGTTTTTTTGGTTAATTATTTTTATTTTTGTATGTTGACGGGTATTTTAGGAACCCATACATGGGAGAGTCATAATGTTTAGATAACAGTCTTCAATTTTCAATTCTAGGATATTTACCACCGCATTCCTTTATTACACAACATTCTTTTATTTTTGTCATGAGAATATTTGGATTAAAATAAAAAATAATGAAATGAATGCTATGAATCTAACAAAGCTAGTCTCAGACCAATTGTTCATTTCATTACTAGAGTTATCTATCTTTTACCAGTTTTCACAAGAAAACCTGGAAAGACACTTGACTTTACTTTTGAAAATAATTGTGAAAGTAGAGTTGTCTGTCTTAGCTCAGTCAAGGAGTGGAACGGACTGGAGCTTACCATACATATACATTAGTGGGAGGAGCCCATGGTTGCTAGCAAGGAAACAATTTTGAAGAAATGATTAGTTTTACAGTGCTGACGATATGCAATAATGCACTCAAAATCATACATTCTTAAGGTCTTCAATTGGAAAACATATGACGACTGTCATGCTAAATGAAACACTGTGTTATAATTATCGATGAATTTCCAACACTGTTGCACAAATCAAAATTTCAGTACATTATGATTTGACAAGAACAGTTGTTTGAAAGTTGGCAATTTAACCCTTCCATGATTGGAGTTTCCTGAAATTTTTCGAAAACCCTGTGCCAATACATTCTCTTATATATGTGAGTCTACCATAGAGAGCCTCGCATATATAAGAGAATGCATCGGCCTAACAATATTTACCATGACCTTGTAAGCCAGTGCATTATCTGATATATGCGAGGCGACCTATGGGAGACTCATATATAAATGAACGCACTGGCACAGGATCTTTAATGCTGAACCAGTGCAGCTCCTGTCATGAAAGCGTTAACACTGAAAGTATGCGCGGATATAAAATTAGGCAGAACAAAGATCGGTGATTGGTGGATAATATCTGCTGATAATAATTTGATTGACCGCTGTGGAAAGGTCCATCGTTTCTTCTCGTGAAACAATGTTGAACTAATGAGAAATGTGGACTAAGAGCAGACATACAGAACTGTTTTCAACCGCCCCCTGCCAAGAGCAGACCTCATCAACCTCCACTTGCCAAGAGCAAACCTCATCAACCTCCGCCCTGCCAAGAGCAAACCTCATCAACCTCCGCCCTGCGAAGAGCAAACCTCATCAACCTCCGCCCTGCCAAGAGCAGACCTCATCGACCTCCGCCCTGCCAAGAGCAAACCTCATCAACCTCCGCCCTGCCAAGAGCAAACCTCATCAACCTCCGCCCTGCCAAGAGCAAACCTCATCAACCTCCGCCCTGCCAAGAGCAAACCTTACATAATATGCTGTTAGTCTCCTAATTCTAACAAATGAAGCTAAAGATATTAGCATACGAAGAGCCACCAGAAACACATTTTGTAATATATGTTGAAAAATATAATCGGAAATTCACACACAAATAATTCTCAAACATGATAAAAATGCAAACAAATCTGAATTTTGTGATATTGTTGACAAGATGAGCAGACAATTTCAGCAGCGCATTCAGACTTGGTTCATTCATACATGGTAAAGCAACAGCACTACAGTAATGCCCTAAGTAATTGACTCCTTAACCACAGCAGAATTATGGCTAAATTTTCAGGATTTAGTCAGAAATATGGCTTTAAACACATGGTTATTTATTCTGGTATCATTGCCGTCATAACCTGGTGACTGACTTGATTCCCATTTTATCCATCACATTTAATTCTGGGATATTTCCATCCCCTTCCTTTCTTCCACATATTTCATCTTATTTCAGAAATAGGGTTATCTATCTTTTACCAGTTTTCACCCAAAAACCTGGAAAGGGATCAATTTAAATTGTAAAAATTATTGTGAGTAGAGTTGTCTGTCCTAGCTCATACAACGACTGTAATTGTTTCTATTCTTGAACTAGCAATTGCATCTTTATGCAGCAATTATGCTCAGACCTGGATATAGTTTGTCTGACATTTGCAGTGGGCTAGCGTTACCAAATTCCCCCTGGGAACCTCATTCTGCTTGGGCCTCGACTGCTACGGAGACCTAGTTCCCCAGTAGAAGTTTAGGAGAGGGGCAAGTTTGTAAGTTTTGTAACTTGTGCCCTGATCTCTATGTATATTTTTTCTAAATACATTAAAATATGTTTAAAGTAGAAGTTTGTGATGTTCACCCATTATAGTCTGGTCGGAAAAGCTACATTTATGGAATACTGGAACCCTAGAGGCATTTTTGGGGAAAAGCATGAAACTAAGTTTTCTAGCATAATTCAAGTATGCTGAATCCAATGAGGGTGCCTGTCGCTGCCTGTGATCCATATTTCACCCATAAAATCAACTTAAAGTCACATACTGTTTTTATAGGCGCGAAAATACAGTAAGTCGATATCGAGACATATATCACTCGTTATACATATAATCTCATGAACATGGGAATACTTTATTATTTGAATCACCCCTCGTGACCTTTCTGTCATAACTATCTCATCATCTGCTATACATATATGGACAAGTATGTTATTTAATAAATAAACGCTCTTCATGAAATCACACCCGGTTGAAAGTTCTGTGAATCAGGATTAAGTTGAAAATATGACGTTTTTTCACAAATATCTTCTAGACCATGTTTTGAACTGCTTGAGTAATGTGACTTTATATTGTGTTTTGTATATTAACTGATCATTGGAGCAATTAAATATGCAATTATTGGAACACGGTATAAAATTTCACAAAAAAAAACAATTAGGATTTTAGTCATATTTCAACAAGAAATGAACAGAACTTTGTAATGTAAGTGAGGCATATCATTACCTATGAATATTCCAACTCATTGGAACCAAAATTCTTACTTTGGCTCAAAATGGCTGCCAAAATGGCCGCCAAAATATGGAAAATGGTAAATATTGCCCCAGCGTGTCCTGCAATCGCTTACAAGTTGTGGTTGATGTATAAAATTGGCTATTCTGCCTCCTATACATTGAATACTAACATATATGATACACCATGGTGAATTGTTACTATTGTTACCACTGACATCACCAAAAATATTGGACTTTTCTCTCAAAAACTTGACATAAATATCGGCAAAAATTAACTTTTCAGGTATAGACCATTTTTTCAAGTAAAATGCAACTACAATTGGTAAAATGTAACTGTCTCTGGATTCAAATGTGTTTATTGTTTTGGTGTATCTTAAATGTGTCACACTACGGTATCTATAGACCAAATTGCTCAAGATGGCTTCCAAAATGGCCACCAAATTTGTAAAAAGTTTTATTTTACATATATCCTGAACATTATTCTCTGTGTTATCCGAAAAGGTAGTAAATTGTGACTCACGTGTTAGTTAATTAACTGGCAACTATATGTTCTTTTCTGGTTGTTCCAGTTCCGTATGGGGCATGACAAATTCTTTTTAAAGTATGGAATTTTGCCGAGAACCTCTTTTGTGATTCTGGCCATATTATTGAATGGAAATGGGCAGAACGTTGAGACGGAACCGAGATGAACCATAATCTGTGGCTATTCTGGTCCATTATGGTAATAAAAAATATCAACTGGATGCAGGGTGGATGCCAAGGTGGTAGTCAGGGAGTTACTCTATGATCATAGTTGAGGTGAATAGGTATACAGGGAGTTATTGTATGTCATGAATGGTGTGAATAGGTATACAAGGAGTGACCATATGGTTATGTGTGGGTTGTCCATTGTAATATGTATAGGTATACAGGGAGAGGTCATGGTTATGTGTGAGGTGAATCGGTATGAATGGAGTGACTGTATGTTGTATGGTTGTGTATATCCAGTACGGGTGCACCCGATGTGCCTGTATGGACATTGATGTGGTGTATGAATATAGTTACATGGTCATCTATGTGTTGATTATGTATATATGGAGTGACTGTAAGGTCATGGGTGGGATGTGCATGTGTTGTCTGTATGATCATGGATGGGGTGTGTGGATAAATAGGGAGTTATTTTATGGTTACGGGTAATGTGTATAGGTATACATGGAATGACTGTACGGTCATGATTGAAGTGTATATGCATACCTGGAGTAAGCTGGTGGACATTATCGAGCGTGTGGGTATACAGGGAGTGTCCTTGTGGTATATATTTATATATCTCGTGGATGTATTATCATTGGTGGGTGTATAGGGATTAGCTGTATGATCATGGATGGTGTGTATGATTATACAGTGAGTTGCTGAATTGTCATGTGTGAGGTGTATATGCAAGTATGGAAGGTATGAGTGGTCGTGTGTGCAGGTTTTTTGTATATCTGGAAGGGCTGAATGGCCGTTGGTGGGGTGTATATGCATACCTGGAGTGACCCTATGGTCTAGGGTGGGCTGCATATGTATATATCGAGTGGTTATATGACTATGTGTGTCGAATAGGTATACATGTAGTGACTGTATGGTCAATTGTGATATGAGTACATGTAAGTATACAAGGAGTGACTTTATGATCATAAATGTAATGACCATCTATACAGGGACTGACTAAATGGTCATGTGTCAGGTGTATGAGTATACCTGGTGTTCCTGCTTGGTGACTCGTGGCGGTATGGTCATGTGTAGGTAATACGGGTATACACACGTGTTGCTATATGGTCATGCGCGAGGGGTATGTGTATATAGCGAGTGGCTATATGGCCATGGGTGAGGTGCATATGCATACATGGAGTGACTTTTCTGACATAGCTGGGGTGTATTAGTATACTTGTGTCGCTATTCGGCTATGGTGCGACACATATGGATACATGGCGTGACATGGCCAATGGTGAGGTGAATATGTATACAAGGATTGACCATGATCATGTATGAATGTTTTGAATAGGTACACACAGGGTGACTATATGGACATATGTCAGGTGAAGGAGTATACCAGATGGCATGGGTGAGGGTATGTGTATGAAGCGAGTGGCTATATGGCCATTGGTGAGGTACATATGTATACCTGGAGTGACACTATGGTCATTGTCGTGGTGTTGATGTATATATTGAATGTCTATTTGACCATCTGTGTGGAGAATAGGTATACAGGGGATTACCGTATGGCCAATCGTGAGGTGAATGCATGGGTATACACGGAGTGACTAAATGGTTATATATGGGTCATGTTTAGGACTATACCCGATGGGCCTCCATTGTGACTCATGGATGTATTGTCATCCGTGGTAATGGGTCAGGTGTACGTATAAACATTGGGTCACTATATTGTTGTGTTTGTGGTGTTTATGTATATATGGAATGACTGTGTGATAATGGGTGGTTAACGCTTTCCACGTTTAACGTTTCCCCCTTGTACATACACACAATCAAGATGGAGAACTCTCTGACGTGACCTCTCTATTGATTAACATATCCTTGAGTTATTGTGGAAAGCGATAGCCACCCAAGGTACACATGTACAACCCACCCGTTACCTCAGTCACTCCATGTGTACATAAACACCACACAAATGACAATATAGTCACCCACTTTATACACGTACACCTGACCATACAGCCATGACTGGTTATACCCGTACATACCACAAATACAGCCACGATTCACCATGCATGAACACCAGGTGTACTCCTACACCTGGCACATGATCATATAGCCACTCTGTGTATACATATGCACCACATTCACGATCATACATTCACTCAGTGCATACATATTCATCTCACTATGGACCATACAGCCACTACATGTATACCTATTCGCCATACCTATGACCATAGGGTTAATCCAGGTATACATATACACCTCACCAATGGTGAGCCCTTCCAGATATACGAATACCCACATACATGACCACTTATACCTTCCGTACTTGCATATACACCTCACACATGACAATTCAGCAACTCACTGTACACTGTATTCATACACGCCGCTCCAATGATCAGTTAATATACAAAACACAAAATAAAGTCATATTACTCAACCAGTTCCAAACAATATGAACTGATCTAGAATATATTTGTGAAAAAACGTCATAGTTTCAACTTCCGGCGGCCATTTTGGAGGGTGAGTTTCAATTTTGCACCAAAAAAGTGTCATGTCTTAGCTTCACGAAAATATATACATTTGTATACATTTTACTAGATTTTCCCGCTATAATTTGCATAAAACTGACTTAGGGTCTGATCTGAAAAATGGCGGCCAGGATGGATGCCATCTTGTCTGAAGTCTACACGGCCATTTTTGTTCTTATTAACATTGCTTAAACATTGAAGGACATAATAAGGAACAAAATGAGTTTGGTGAAGTTAAGTCCCATGGGGCGGGTGCAAGGGTACCCCTATTAGCTCCCGGACTATAAGAGAATTCTTACGAGAATCGTCGATAAATATACAAAACAGCAATGTCTTACCGTAGGTACCTGATTAATACGATGTTAATGTTTCAGAATTATTACTGTGATGATAGTATCATGATACAACGCGGCTTTGAAAGTTCCGCGAGGAGTATATACGTTTCAGTATGTTCAAGGCCAGTTACGTGATTTCATATGACGATGTACGGTGCCGTATCAACAACCCTCCAGCGAAGAAAACACGAAGATTTTAAAATCCTTTTATTGAACCCTATGTTCATCCAATCGGGCGACAGGCAGTCTATTCGTGTTCGGCACCTTCGAATTATGGTAAAAAAGTTGGTTTGACACTTTTCCGCGGAAATGCTTCTAGAAATGTCTTTTCTGAGAATTACGACTAGACTATTAGTCAACTCGATTATGCATGTTATCTTCTGAAAATTAGGGGATATAGAAACTGAACATAAAGAAAAAAGTAACTAAAAATAGTGTTACTTTGAGACCATAGATACTTCCCAGCAGATGAGACCTAAGAAGAATGAGGTTCCCAGAGGGTGGATATGGTGATGCTAGCCCACTGTGTAGGATAGTGTTACTAAAATTCACCCTCTGGGGACCTCATTCTGCTAATATCAGACACACTATATCCAGACTTGACTGTAATTTGTTATTTCCTTGAACTAGAACTAGAGCTTCTTGAAATTTTGCTAAAACCCTGTGCCAATGCATTCTCTTATATATGCGAGTCTCCCATAGGGAGCCTCACATATATAACAGAATGCACTGGCCAATGCATTCTCTTATATACGCGAGTCCCCCATATGGAGCCTCGCATATATAACAGAATGCATTGGCCTAACAATATTTACCTTGACGTTGTAAGCCAGTGCATTCTCTTATATATGCAAGGCTCCCTATGGGAGACTAGCATATATAAGAGAATGCACTGGCACAGGATCTTTGATACTGCACCAGTGCAGCTCCCGTCATGAAAGAGCTAAATTCCAACAAATGATGACATGTAAGAGCCACCAGAAAGTAAACAAGTGCTCGATAATTCTCCCACCCCTAATTGTCAAAGATGAGATAAATGCAAACAACTCTTAATGTTGTGGTGTTGGAGGAACAGATGATTCCACAGCACATTCAGACTTAGTTCATTCCGTTTAATCACATGATGATTTATCTTGGAATTGTCATCATAACTTGGTTTCCTTAGAAGCACCTGACTTGATTCCCATTTTCTCCATCAATCCGGGCAGGACGGAACTGGAAAGTGACAGACAAGAAAATTGGAATTAGAAACAATTTCAGAAGTCCTGAATCCGATATGAAACCATGACCCTTAACCCATCCATGACTGGAGCTTTCTGAAATTTTGTGAAAACCCTGTGCTAATGCATTCTCTTATATATGTGAGTATCTCATAGGGAGCCTCGCATGTTTAAGAGAATACCTTGGCCTAACAATATTTACCTTGACACATTATCTTATATATGCGAGGCACCGTATGGGAGACTTGCATATATAAGAGAATGCACTGGTACAGGATCTTTAATGCTGCACCGGCGCAACTCCTGTCATGAAATAGTTAAAAGATGGTCTATGTCTTGCTAAACATGTTTTATATACTAGTAGTTTCCAGGGTATAAAACAATAAAGATGAGTTAAAGACATCTGTCTGGAAATACTATCAAATAATATTGCTTTTATATCAATATTTTCTAATATAAAGCGATAATCAATTGGGACATTTTCCCCGATACTATTTTTTTTAGAACAGATCAGCATGAAACTTTAAGGTGATCTCAGATAAAGATAGAGTTCTCCCACTTGCTATACTCCAAACATTTCCGCAAATGTCCAAAATTATACATGTATCAGAAAATTTGAAATAAAATAAATATTAATTGATAGAAGCATTTCTGGACAGGGGTCTTCGATTCATATTTATTATTTTATACCCAGGAAACTTATACAACTTCTTATAGGAAGAGATATACCATTCTTTAACCTCTCAACATATTTGTGATTAAATCACATTTCAGTCATGCATGCTTTGTTATTTATTAGTCGAGTTTTTTTCCAAAACTCCACTTATAGTTTGATGGGGGACGGTGGGCGGGCGGGCGGCGGACGGGCGGCGGACGGGCGGGCAGCGTGTTTTGCTTATAACTCAACCGTTTATTGACGGATTAAAAAATAATTTGGTGTGTTAGTACATATCCATGCACGTAAGCCGCAGACAAATCGGGTTCGTCCGCACATTTATTACAGAGTTATGGCCCTTTGCCATTTTTCACTGATTTTAGGCTCGTTAGCGCAACAACTTCAACAAACGTTATCTGATTCGATTGAAATTTGGGATATAGGTGTCTCCCAAGAATATCTCGGACGAGTTCGAAAACCGGCCTGGTCCGATAAAATTTGATTGAGTTATGGCCCTTAATTAGTCATTTTTCACGAATTTTCAGCTCGTTAGCGCGATAACTTCAACAAACGTTATCCGATTTGATTGAAATTTGGTATATAGGTGTCTCCCAAGAATATCTCGGACGAGTTCGAAAACAGGCCTGGTCCGATAAAATTTGATAGAGTTATGGCCCTTAATTAGTCATTTTTCACGAATTTTCAGCTCGTTAGCGCGATAACTTCAACAAACGTTATCCGATTTGATTGAAATTTGGTATATAGGTGTCTCCCAAGAATATCTCGGTCGAGTTAGAAAACCGGCCAGGTCCGATAAAATTTGATAGAGTTATGGCCCTTAATTAGTCATTTTTTCGTGAATTTTTAGCTCGTTAGCGCGATAACTTCAACAAACGTCCTCCGATTTGTTTAAAATTTGGAATAGACGTACTTGCCAAGAACATTTCGGACGAGTTCGAAAACCAGCCTGGCCCGATAAAATTGTGATAGAGTTATGGCCCTTAATTAGTCATTTTTCGATTTGACCTATTAATTAGTCTACCGATACTGATGCACACCAATTGGCGGTAGCCACTGGCGGTAAGCCACCGAAAACGAGACACAGCATCTCTAATGCCACCTCTTGTATAACTATATGTGTATGTGTATCTAGATCACTCCTGGTAAGGATGTCATGAGATCTCTGCGGCATAATTTCTGGAGCTCCGTGGCTTGGCCGCTTTGAGCGACGTGCAATTGTCAGATTGCTTGCCGATTCAAAACTCGCGCCAAGTTGTGACCCTTGAGCAAGGTCGCTCGTACTGTATCGGCTTCGCATCGCTCATGTGTTAAACGAGTACCAGTCAGCTTGTCATACTGATGAGTATCAGAGCACGTTCTGATCAAACTAGAGCAGCGCATGCAATGGCTGCAGCCGGTTCATTGGTTGGCTTGTATAAATGACTGGTGTAATATTGTACCAAGTAGTCGGATTCCTTATGTCGAAAAAAATGGTCGCGCGTTTTCGGAATGTTAAAAGCGATATGAGAAGAGTTTCTATACCACCAGTGTGTCTATTTTCAGAATCTACCTGTTTCCAGCTTGATATTTTAGTGGAAACAGGTTTTTGTGAGGCTTTTGTTTGTGTACCCCTCTATTTTTTCCCCGTCCACCTGGTAATAAAAACATGCTATTACGCATAGCCAATTCGGTAAGTGGCTTTCTTTGTTCTTATAAATCGTAAAACATGGAGAGATCTTGCCATAATTACTTAATTACATATCTTAATGTGGAATTTTATCATAAAATCATCAGATGAATTGTATTTATGACTGCATTTTCAATTTTCTTTCCCAAATATTAAGGTATTGTATATTCTTAAAATCAGCTAGATCACATATAGATGAACATGAACAATCTACAAGGATATCTTGATCATATGCCACAAACAAAACTTCGATACATCAAATTTTGGTAAAGATATTGCAGAAAAGCTAACCCTACCCCCACCCTCACTGGGTCCTTTGGTCAAAAACAACAGTCGCGCAATTTCGGATTGTCTAAAATGACATGCGAACGGTTTATTTATCAATAGCGTGTCTACTTTCAGAGTTGACCTATGTCCAGTTGAAATTTTATTGAAAAAAAAGTGTTTTTGGACTGTTTTAAGAATTTAAAGAGCGTTTGCTTATTATACAAATATTAATCCTCATAACTAACCTTCTGGTGGATGTGCGAGTTGAAATTAACAAAAGTATCAAATATGGCGGTCTACTTTCAGAGTCTACTTGTTTCCAGTCTGACATTTTAGTGGAAACAAATTGTTTGGACGGTTTAAAAAATTTAAAGAGCGTTTACTGATTATACAGATATTAACTTACACGATTAGCCTTTTCATGAATTGTGCGAGTTGATATTATGCACATATGTCAAGGCTGTCAAGTCCACCATCATGGCATCAGCCACGGCGATTTGAGATAAAGGGTGTTGTAGGGTGGCCCGTAAAACAAATTAAGTAATCACCCCTTTCACCAATTAACGCGATCCAAAGTTGCCGCCGTCCTGGGGGGTTGGTCACATAGGGCACCCACGACATTCAGTATATCTTGGGGCCACCCTACAGCACCAATTCTACCACATCAAACGGTTAAGGGGCCGAGAAATTGTATAGGTGCCATATTTGAACCCATCTGGGCAGCCATTTTGGATCGGAGATGGATAAGCCGGTGAATATTTAGTTTGTCTCATCAGGGGTCACCCTACAACACACTGTATTCGACCTAATATTGGGGGGGGGGGCCCTTTATTTGATCTATATCGGTCAAGTGACCAAGATATAATGTGTAGCCTATTTGACCCCTTCTGAGCGGCGACCATTTTGGATCAGGTATGGTTGAAAGGGGTGAATATTTATAAGTTTGTTTTGGGCCCACCCTACAAAACCCCTTATTTGACTTAATTCGGACAATATATATGCCGAGTGAAATGTCATTCCCATTCGATCCCTTGTGGTAAAAACTAATGAATATTCAGTTTTTCTTGGAGCCACCTGACCCATGTTTCCCCGTTCTCTCTGGGCTAGTTTATATCGGACGTTCATATTCCCATAGAGCCTGGGTCCCACCCCATAAGGGGTTTATAGTAGCTTCTCTGCGATCGTACAAATTGTTTCTAAAACATCATCAAGTGTATACCCATACCGTAGCAGGGTGGCAGTAAGACAGTCTAACCTGACTATGCCACCCCCTTGAATATACAATACAATATTTGTCAAATGTATTATGTATTAATATGTGTATATTGAAATAAAATATCCCATCCTATCCTATCCCACCGTAAAGGTATCTGGATATATGCAAAGGTCAATCAGTTATAATTCGCCACGAATTAGTATTTCGTTGCCACGAATTAGCAATTTAGTGGCCACGAATTAGTATTTCGTGGCCACGAAATAAAAAGAACAATTTCCCATGTCCTAAACCAGCCACCGTAGCTTATGCATCATTCTGTTTGGTATTAAATTTGGAGAAACCCGACCAGCATCAATGTAACAACTACAACAACTCATCAATGCCAACGATGTGTTTAGCCATACATGTGGATAGGGTGCACAGTATTGTTTAAAAATGTTAAACAATGTTATCATGTCCTTATGTATTGCTAAATATTGCTGGGCATATATAGATGGTTGTTCTATAATTCCTGGTCGGGTTGATCAAAATTGGGAGTTTAAATTATGTTCATCTGATGATAAAGAAAATACTTTCTCCGTCCACTCGATACATCCCCCGGCATACATGTTTCACATACTAAATTAACACCTTAGTCAACATAACAAATCACT
Organism: Siphonodentalium dalli; assembly: GCA_032622095.1. Classification (NCBI taxonomy): domain Eukaryota; kingdom Metazoa; phylum Mollusca; class Scaphopoda; order Gadilida; family Siphonodentaliidae; genus Siphonodentalium; species Siphonodentalium dalli. The sequence continues at coordinate 77,739,590 of CP136065.1, read as the reverse complement.
CCCTCAAGTCCTTTGCCACAAGAATAAAAATAAATTGTCAGTATAAATAGGCAAGACATCTCTGGACACTTTCTGAGAGATAATTTATTTATAAGAAGATATATGTGTGCAATATGTGTTTGGTCTTATATATAATACAACACAGTAAGATGCAATTAGTGACACAGTGCGGGACAATACTGTGTCGAAGAACATATTTGAGGGAACCCTTCCATCATCCTTCATAATGTATCATGACTCCATGCATCCGTTGTGAACAAACCATCGACTTAGGCTTAATGGATCGTTCTCCCCCAATAATATACTTGGCTTTGAACCGATCAACATGATGGGCCGTGGCATTTTCCCGTAAATTAGATAGTGTCTATAGTCGGATGGTATTGGTTATGTTGAAATGGTGACACAGATATGAAACTGTACATGTTAGTGCCCCATGGGCCATTGATCATTATAAGATCGAGAAACTTAGTCTAGGAAATTACCGGGAATTCACTAGAAATTGCAATTGTAACAGATAGGGTCGTAATTCAACGTTTGCGTTTCCGATGCAGTTAATACCCAAATGTGAAATTTGAGATATACCTGGCCGTCAAAGTGAACCATATGTCTTATTTAAGGTTAACAACGGTTGCTAATCATTCATTGGTATTGCCATAATTTAGTCAGTGTCTAATCACATGGTGCTGGTTTTGTTCAAAGTTGGGCACATGTATATATGTCTTTTAACTCTGCAGCCATGTTCTGCATAGGCCACTGATCATTATAAGATCGGGAGACTTTGTCACCGATCCCGATAGCTCCTTAGTAACGGTTACTAAGAACCTACTGGGAATTTACAGGAAATGCAACTATGGTTGATATCTATTTTACTCATTAAGCTCTACTTTAGTGGAAATTCGAATTTACTTGATTTTCACAGCTATACACGAAGCGTGGAAATTGACTGTGAATGTTGTGTTTCAGTCGCTGTACTGAAGTTGGCCCAAATGTAACTGACGTGGGAAGTATGAAAGCAAAGCCTATACCGCTATAGCAAAGATCTCAGCTGCACCGAAATGTCCATTTATCAGTAGCACAAATCCTGCGAAAACACAGATTTTCTCAGTGCATGTGGGATAGACTCCGATGACAACGATTGAGTTAATGACAACTACAATCTATATACCTGTGTATTTGTGACACTACATCCCGTTGTGATCAACGATGTGGTTTTAAAAACTAGTCAGTGCATGGACAACAAGACATACAGGTATCAAATAAAACATAATATAATATGTAATCACATCGTGAACAGTCTTGAATATTTTCGTTTGATTCAACAGACTGCATATTATCGAAATTACAAAACCATTCGACACTTACTTTTGCCAATAACTGTATCTTGAGGCATAACTATATCATGTATTAATTGCATCTATTAAATCACGGATAGTTACAGTGGGTCAAACACGAGTGTTAGTCTACATATATATTTGCGCACGATTGCCAATAAGTAATATTACAATCAACGTTTGAGCATAACACGAAATTCTCCAAAGGGTTATGTGTTAAATTTTGATCCCAACTGTACCCAGCAAGAATCATCTGATCACATCCATTCTTTTAAAAACTACGTCTCTGTTTCATACTTAGTATTCTTTAGAAATATCAGTACGCGCATATCATAATACGCAAAATGGCGCCATTTATCCAAAGTACTATAATCTCCATAGGACTCAGTGTTAAATTTTGATCACAACTGTAGCCAACAAGAATGAACCGATCACATCAAAATTTTCAAAAATACATCTAACAGTCATATCTAGTAGTTTGGAGAAGTTTCAAATCACACCGATCACCATATGCCAGATGGCACCATCTATCGTTTTCTATAAATACGAAACGCTCTCTAAATTATGTTGACCCCGATTTAGGCCGACCCGCCAAAATTCAAGAATGGAAACAAGTGAATCCTGAAAACACACATACTAGGCATACATAATCCGTTTTCAGATCGCTTTTAACAAACCAAAAATGCAAAATGACATAAGGAATCCGACTAAAGCGTGTTAGAGCAAGTAATTGGTTAATCGCTATATAAAACTGGTCATTATTATTATTATTATAATTTTCTATAAATCAAACTTCTCTCCAAACCAAATGGAAAGGATGTACAGTATGAAGAGCTTTTTACATTGCAACAATTCCAAAGCTAAGCTCTTTATCTTCACATTAGCCCAAAACTGGACAAAAGAAGTGCACCGCACAGAGTATCCTCAGCAAAGGCGGCTTTCCAATGGGGATTATTAATTTACAAAATATCATTCACATCCCATCTAAGATGACAGAGATACAGTGAATGGTCGTATTTTATACTCCAGTGGTTACCCTGAAGATCCATGTAAAGTTGGTGACAATCGGATAAGGGATGTGATGTGTAGGGTGTATCGAAGGATTTAGTCATGCAAAGAGTAAAATTGAAAATGGCTGCCAGCAGCCATGTTTACGTTGCCAATTGTTCAAACCGATGACTGATATAAAGAGCTCCAAAGGTTGGATGGATGGATGGACGCCCCGACAGACAGATGGAAGGACAGAACGCTTTTCTATAACACCCTCCAAAACTTAGTTTATGGGGGATAATGAACATATCTACACCACTGACCCCTGAAGGTGGTTCAGGGTATATATTCGAGGGCTCCGTACGTCCGTCTGTCCATCCATCTGTACGAACATATCACCTTGTAACTTGGGTGAAATTATCGGATTTTCTTGTCCTTTAGCATGGTGATAGATTGGGGGAAAGGATACCTATGGGTTTCGTCCATTCATTTTTACCAGAGTGATGGCCCTTTTTGACTTGGAAATTTGTGAATTTTGTGTCCGAAAGAAAATTTCATCTTGTAACTTGGGCAAGGATCATCAGATTCAGTTATGCTTTGGTATGGTGATAGCACTCTATTAGCACAGTTTGAGAAAAAGGACATCAACTTAATACAGGTTTCATCCATTCATTTTTACCAGAGCAACAGCCCTTGTTTGACTTGCAAATTTGTGAATTGTGTCTCTGTACGATTATTTCAGCTTGTAATTCGGGCATGGATCATCAGATTTGGTTGTGCTTTGGTTGGTGATAGCCAGCATGCAGTAAAGGATACACACATACTACAAGTTACGACCCTTGTTTGACTTCACAGAGTTTCTGAAATTTGTGTCCATATGAACATTCAGCTTGTAACTTGGGCATGGATCATCAGATTTGGTTGCGCTTTGGTGTGTTGATAGCCAAGTTTAAAGAGAAAGGATACCCACTTACTATGGGGTTTGTCCATTCATTGTTACCAGAGTTGTGGCCCTTGTTGGACATAGAATTATATTGAATTTTAACTCTGTGCAGCATTTTGCATTGTAACTCCAATAGCAATGGTCAGAATTGAATGTTATTTGGAATGCTAATATCTAGACCTGGATTGATTGAAGGTTACTGACAGGGTTTGTCCATGTACTTTTGTCACAGTTATTGCCATTGTTGGAAATAGCAATATTCTCCACCTTTGATTCACATCTAGCATTGTTACTCAAGTACCAACACATGGATTTGAATATCTTTGGAATAGTGACAGGTCATTATGAGTGAAAGGATACACTGAGTTTTATCCATTGATTTCCGCAGAGTGACGGACCTTGTTGGATTTGGTAAATTAAAAATATTCCATCCATACAAATACTTAGTATTGCCCACTCTCTAAACTGAGTGTCGGGGGTATATGCTACATGTGGCAGTGCACTTGTACTTACATCAAATGTCATCTATGATTATTAATAAATACATACCTTTCACTGCTTTCAGACTTGGTTTCTGAAAAGAAGTAATAAAATTATCAACCTGGCAAATAGTGTGTCTGAACTCATAGAGAGCCCCACATAGACTGGAGCAGACGGCACTCCATAGGGTTACCTATAAACATTCATGAGTTATTTTACCTATCAGAGTAGAATCAAGTTCTCCATGTAGTTGAAGTTGGTGATGTTCACTCATTAGTCACCTCGATTATGCATTTTATCTTCTGCAAATTAGGGGATCAGGGTTCGCGCTGCCGATAGCCAATTTAGCAAATTGCTATAAAAAAAATGAAATGGCTCCAAAAAAATCCTGATTGGCTACAAAAAGTGGCACCTAGCTTTTTGGAATTTGGCAATTGGTACCCATCGGGCATATAATAAAACTTACAGTCAATCAGTCGGAAACAAAACACATCGATATCCGGTCGCGACATAGCTATTTGGGTCCTAATTGAGCGTATAATAGATTCGCGGTTTATGTCAGATAGACTTATTTTATCGCTGGGGTGAAAGGATTTCGAATTTCTATTCGATAATAACACTAAGTACGGCTATTGACTCCAATTTGACAAACATTAGCCAAACAAAGGGCTTCCTGGAGTCTACATCGTTAGGAAGCTGTGTATTGATAGTAGGTGTTAGTGGAAATTGAAGGACCTTTAATGTCAGAATTTGACCTTGGCATAAATGGTCAGAAATGAAATCACGAAGAATTTTTAACAATTGATATATATATATATATTACTATTAGTGTTGTAATGTTGTTTTTCTGAACTGTTATGATTACTTTGTATTTCTTGTTAATTGTTGCACATCATTGATAAGATAAATACATACATATAATAGGTAATTTGCTTGTTTGTTTTTTTGAATACCAAATTCAAAAGTGGCACCAAAAAATACTGGTCGGAAAAAAGTGGCAACAGAAAGTATAAAGTGGCTCTAAAAATAATGCAATTGGCAACAGTGTTGGCACCTGTAGGGGATATAGAAACTTCCCAGAAGGGAAAAAGTAACTATAAACAATGTTAATTTGAGACTACCAGTATAGATACTTCCCAGAAGATGAGGCTGAAGCAGAATGAGGTCCCCAGAGTGTGAATTTGGTGATGCTAGCCCACTGCGGGATAGCATAACTAAACTCACCCTCTGGGGACCTCATTCTGCAAATGACAGATACTATTGTGCAGGCTTGAAAATTATATAACATACTGCATAAACTGATTTTAGAACCACCAATGATAGGGTGGCCAGAAGTAGGAGGTGTGAGGGGAGGTGTGGGGAGGTTGATGAAAGGGTGTTAGTGGTAAGGCAAGTTCAACGAGAGGGGGGGGGCAAAAACACCTCTTGAGGTATGGGGAGGTGGATTTGATTGTTGAGGGGTGGGGTGGACATGATTGTTGAGGGGTGGACATGATTGTTGAGGGGTGGGTGGACATTATTGCTGAGGGGTTGGTATGGACTTGATTGTTGTAATTGCACAAAAATGCTGTTTTATTCAGTTAACATATCTTTTAGTGTTTCTGCTTGACCTCCAAACGCCCTACTCTGGAATTGCTTCTTCCTACCCTCAGATGTTCAAGCATCCATGTGAACAACGTTCAACCGCAAATCAACTAATCAATCATTCATGAGCAGGAATGCAAGAAAGTTAGGGGGAAAACCTTCAAAAGGCATAATGCTGGATTACATGTACTCATTTAAGGAGTCGTGTCTAATTAAGGCAAGGCGTTGATATTATATTATGGTAAGGGACTTGAAATAAGTAATGCTGCAAAATAGAACCAGTTATGAATAACTTTAGAGTTATTCCCCATATGCCAAAATGTCATTTATGGCTTTTATGAATTTTGTTAGAGTTATCCCCATATGTCAAATGTCATATACAGTTGGTTATGAACAACTTCAGAGTTATTCCCCTTTATGCAAAAAATTTCAATTATAGCTGGTATGAACAACTTTAGAGTTATTCCACTTATGCCAAATGTCAATCATGGCTGGTAGATAAATAGATAGATTTATTCAGCAAAAGACGCCCCCAAATAGGGACAGGTTGCCATGTATAATAATATTAACAGTGTATCATGTGACATCATACAATATATTGACATTATATACATTGAATAATAGTGATAATATATATATATATTCATTAATTGCGTATATTTTTATCTGTAGAGTCAGTTATCATACATGATTCAACACAACGTAATTTGTATAGTTTAGCTGTGATCTGGCCTCGAATAACCGCTTGACTACGTTGCAGATTTTGGAGCATATCTGAGCTGTGTCATTGGCTAATATATGTGTGAGTTGGTCCAATCTACTCATCAATCGAAAATTGATAAAATTGTCACCCATAATTTTAATGAGTTAATTCCGTATAGGAAGATATGCTGGACAATCAATTAGGAAATGCCTCTCATCTTCGATGTCTTCGTCATTACACATAACACACAATCTTCTGGCTAAAGGAATCGGTGGTTGGGCGTGACGACCCTTTTCAATGGCAAGAGAATGATTACTTATTCTTAGACGTGTAAATGTTGAGCGGTCAGCTAGCAAAGCTGTATTTAAAAGATAGGGTTCTAGGACAATATCTCTTTTAAAAAGTCGATATGTTCTTAATTTATTATTACCAGTTTTTGAAACATTCATTGCGCATACTTGTTCTGAAGTCTTCAGTGTGATTTTCTCGAAGCTGGCGTTTAAATGACTTAATTAGAGGCTTGTTGTTAGTTTATAATGTCGGAGGGTACATTCAAGCCAAATGACTCCAGACTTTTGAATATCGAATTTCCAGCTACTCCGCTGCGTTGTTCGCGGATTGCATCACTTAATATGCCACTCGTACATCTGGATGAGATTTTAACAGCATATGAAGCCATTCTACATAAAGTGTCAATATATAACGGGTAGCTCCCTAATTCGGCTCTGACTGCATTGTTTGAAGCGTATTTACCGACTCCAAGTATTTGTTTGCAATGTGTGATATGAAGTTTCTCACACAGATAACGTTCGTGATTTTTGTTTGTTAATTCACTTGCCCACAATTCACTGCCATATAGAAGTATAGGCTTGATTAACTTATCAAACAGTTTAAGGGAAGTTTTCAGAGGGAGGGGCGCTTTATTTGCACACGCATGAGATATTGAATAAAGAGCTTTTCGTCCTTTGCCATTCAAATTATTTACGGCCTGCGTGAATTTTCCTGTGCTGGAAAACGTCATTCCGAGATAGGTATATTCGTTAACCAGATCCAAGGGATTATCTTTGAGGAAAAAAAATGGGTAAACTTTTGGCTTCCTCGTTCTGAAAATCAAGCATTTCGTCTTCTCCGTGTTTATCGAAAGGGCATTTCGTCACGTGAAGGACTGGAGCTTGTCTAAACATCGCTGAAGTCCTTCTGGACTCACAGAGACCAAAACTAAGTCATCTGCGAAGAGCAAATTATTGAGAAAGCTAGAGCCAATATGTAACGGTTCACATTTGTCATCGAAAATGTCCTTAATGTCATCAATGAATATTTTAAATAGTACCGGGTAAGGGCGATAATACAAATCCTTGGTGGACTCCAATTGTGGAGAGATGTGAAGGACCAATACCTTTACTTGTACTTGTGCTATAAAGACTTGACTTATATAGTGATTTTAATATTTCCAATGAAAATCCTGAAATGCTAGCTGTTTCCATTTTTCTAAAAAGAATTTGTCGATTGACAGTATCAAAAGCTTTCCTAAAATCGACAAATGTTGCATAAACAAGTTTCTTAGAGGATTTATATTTCTTTATTGACGCATGTAGGACAAAGGCGCTGTCGACTGTACTTTTGCCAGTACATAAGCCGAATTGGTTTTCGCTGATTATGTTATTAGCATCGATAAATGTAGCTAATCTGTGATTAATAATTTTATTGAATAGTTTCCCTACTGACGAGCTCAATGCTATTGCATGATAATTATTCGGATCGTCTTTTGCCCCTTTTTTAGAGGTGGGTTTGTCTCGAGCGCAGAGATCTCACATATATTGTCGCTCTCCTCACATATAATGTGGGGTGTGTTCCATTTACCCGATAATATACTTATAGTAGAGTTGTCTTTCATGGATGTGCAGGCGGTTTCGGTTTCGCTTCCGTGCGATCGAACACCGGTCCAATGTGAATGGAGATTTGTTTTAACATTCCAGTAAGTGTTTAACGTACCAATGGCCAAGCACATTAGTACAACACCAGGGACCTTCAATTAAGTGATTAATGAATACAACAACAACAAATTTTGGACAAAAGTAAAAACAATTGTTTTGGATGTTTGGAAAAAATTGAGCAAAAAAAAATAATCAACTAATCATTGATCAAATGATCAATCAATGAAGTTAACTTGTAGGTATCGGTACTATCAGACTATTAATAATAGCGGCCTATCAATTTCAACAACTGTGTTCAACTTTCAATCTTCAAATTTGAACATGAGTCATCATTTAATCAGACTCAGAGACGTGGTCGCAGGGGTGTGTGGGTCGATTGTCAGACGATTGGGACCTTGGACGATTGGGACCTCGGACGATTGGGACCTTCACCTTGGACGATTGGGACCTCGGACGATTGGGACCTTGAGTCAGGACGATTGGGACCTTGAGTAATTGATTTCTTCAGTTATATATAAGAAATTATAAGTACCGGTACGGTATATTATTATTAGTTTAAAATCAAATTTTATTTATGTAACGGAATTAACAAATATAATAATGATATAATACGAAACAATAATAACGATGGTATTTGATTATCTCATTGGTCGTTGAACTTATGGATAGCATACATCTTACTGGTCGCTTGATCTCTCATTCTGCCGAACGGGTGCATATAGTTTCGAAATTTCTTTCAGCAGTGATGACGATGAAATTTCTTTTGAGTCGTAACTGTCCCACAGTTTAAAGATTCTTCCCTGCAATTCTTTAGTTTCAGCTTTTTGTCTTCGGCTCAGTTTCCCTTCGCTGACCATCTTCACTTGTACTGGAATCTCCGACGCCTCTTGGTACAGTAATGTGAGTAGCAAATAGAATGGGAGGTTGTTGTTAGTCGCCCGTTGGTTAAGTCTGGTGTGCCATCCCTCGACGTCATTGTTGGTTCTAATACTGCGCCCAAACACACACCACTCCTCTGGACTCCACACTGTACTTTCCAGCCACGTTGCCTTGACATAATCCATAAAGGTGACCATCCGATGTGCATCTGGTTGAATCTTTTGGCGCAGGTGCTCGAATGCCTCTGGTATATCCTCATGTGGCAGGAACGTAAGGTCCCAATCGTCCGAGGTCCCAATCGTCCAAGGTCCCAATCGTCCCGAGGTCCCAATCGTCCAAGGTCCCAATCGTCCAACTTAAGGTCCCAATCGTCCAAGGTCCCAATCGTCTGGATACCTGTGGGTCATGGTGTTGGAGTGTTTTGAAATTAAGTTTAGGATTTATAATTCTCCCCAGCAGAGTCACTTATTATTTTGAGCCATACTAATGTCCAGTCAGCGTGTCATTAAACAGAATAGCTTCTTGTCCAATGGTTTGGCCCAGATCTGTGTCAGAAATCTGGGGCAATTATAAGCAATCAGTTTGTCCAGACCTGGTTTCATGGTATTAATCTCCCCAGTCGTGAAAAACTACACAGGCAGAGGCATAGGAACCGGGGGGGGGCAAGGGGGGTATTTACCCCCCCCCCCCCCCCCCAATATTTTCCAAAGGTTAGTAAAAATATTTGGCAAACTAATGAAGTATCGCCGACAATCGCGGCAATGTACACCCCCACGATACATACCTCCATGATACATACCCACACTATACATACCCAAACGATACATACCCATACTATACAATACCAACACTAAACATACCCACACTATGCATACCCACATTATACATACCCACACTATACATAGCCACACTATACATACCCACACTATACATACCCACACGATACATACTAGTACCCACACAATATATACCACCACTATACATACCCACGCTATACATACCCACATTATACATACCCACATTATACATACCCACACTATACATACTCACACAATACATACCACCACTATACATACCCCCCCTATACATACCCAGGATACATACCCCAACGATACATACCCATTATACATACACACGATACATACCCACACTATTCATACCCACACGATGAATACCCCACGATACATACCCATGGTGATGTGTGTATCCATGTAGTCTACTTTCTCATGGTTGTTTGTGACATATTTACTTTTTGAATATCTGATCCCAGTTATGGGAGTAATTTGACTAGATAATAACACAACATTAATTCCCATATACCTACTCTCGGGCTCCAAATAAAAGTGCAGGCCCCAATAATAGTGCAGGGGGGGATTTCATTGAAAGTTAATAAAAGTGCAGACCCACATAATAGTGCAGGGGAAACTCTGAGCAAAACATCAACTGTTAAACATATTATTTTTACAGTTCGTGTACATGTAGGTCAAGTATAGGAATCAACATAGTACGGTATGTGTCATGTGGTGTTTTATTCAGTATTTAAATGTTCACATGCGTGTCATATACATGCATAAAGATATAAACTCATCATTTTGGTATCAGAGTCATATAGAAATCTTGAGTTTGTGCTGATTTCAATTTTCATAGCCTGAAAATTAATATTAATCGTGCAGACCCAAATAAGCACTGTGCTGGGGGGAAATTTCCCAAGAAAATAATAAACGTGCATGCATGTTTATTTGGAGCCCAAGAGTATTTGTTCATTACACTTTCAATCGGCATACCATTTTATGAAATTACAATTGATAAATGATAAGAATGTTGATCTAATCTATGATAATGTAGTGGGTGGGAAAACAATGTCAGATGGGTCAGAAGCCACCAGAGAGCCACTTTAAGCTTCCAATGTCGTTCTCCCCCACTGACGCCTTTGGCTTGCTACGCCCCTGTACACAGGCTTATTTTCCATGCACCTAATCCCACGAGGTCACATGGTGTGACATTTAGTTGTGACCATGCAGTCAGTTGGTAACTTAGATCTCTTTTGGAAACATGTGTTAGATATTAGCTGGATAACAGATGAAGAAGCCTCATTGACTTGGTTGTCACACCCAGTAAAAGGTACATGTAACTGTAATATGTAAGAGATCACAGCACTGGGATTTTAGTGTAGAAAGATGCTACAGTGTCTCACCCCCCCCCCCTCTAGTATATTTTATAAGAGACATGTCCTGCATAGATCTATACCATTTCCATGGTCATAAAAGGGATATTGTGGTTACTGGGGCATTGCTTCCCTCATATGGTGGGCCTATATAGATTTTAGTGATGTGTTTACGCCTGTACCATTTAAAATTAATTCAGGGGGGATCGATGCATATTATTAATTTGTATTTGCGCTTAAGCATAAATCATTTCCGCTTATGTGCAAATGTTTTATGCTTAAGTGTAAATATTTGCACTTAAGCGCAAATAATAGAGGTTATTTGCGCTTATGCGCAAAATATTTACGCTTAAGCGTAAATAAATAATAAATGTGAAAAGGACTTCCCATAGGCCTGTGGTTAATTTAAGAAAACAATATTGTCGTACATTTTGTCATTGGAATTGTCATCAATTGGAAATTTTCGAACCTAAGTTAGGTTTGAAATTTCCAACTCTAGGAAAGCTTGAGGCTAGTCAAGATGCTAGGATTTTGCAATGGTCTTGTTCAGATTTCAAAATTTTCGAACCATGGTCTGCCCGATGTGTCATTGTCCCTCCACCGTGGCCAATACAAAAGAGCTAATTAGTTTAACAAAACACTATTTTACTACATTTGTTCAAACGTGTGGCCCGAAATGGTCATTAGTTGGACAATTTTCCAACCTGAGGGGGAGTATGAGGTTTGAAATTTCCAACATTATAGGAAAGCTTTAGTTGAGGCTTGTCTAAATGCTAGCATTTGCGATTTCCTTGTATAGTTTTCAAAATTTTCTCACACCAGGCCGAACAACCATGGTCAGCCCGGTGTGTCCTGATCTCTTGCCAGTAGCCGTGTGCATTTGTCTGGAGTTAGACCATTAGATGTTAGGATTGATGCAATTTTCAGGATAAAATATCTGAATGTAATCATAAGGTTTATTTATAAATAGGATATTAGGCATGAGCACCAATTCAAAAGGGGCTGCAGTAGTAATTTTCCAAGGTGGACACCCCAACGGAGACCCTCTAGCCACGTCCCTGCATTCATTTCAATGTTTCATCAACATATATCATACAAATGCCATAATCATATATATATATCAGTTATATAGCCTAATCAATAATATTGAAAAGCTAATTCAGAATTCACAGAATCGAATACATAAATATTAACTTAAACATTATTACTATTATTAAATTATTTTAGAATTAAATTTGTCAATTTGTCAATTTACAATAGGTGTTTCAAAAGATGCCAAAACCCATTTTAAAGATATGGTCGGCATTGCGGTGGCTATTCTGTTAAAATTTTCACCTCCATCAAAACCTGCCATAAACAGAAAAAATAGTAACATATAGACAGATCTTGTTCTAATTTACACAATCAGAAATATGGCATAAGCAGTATGTTGTCGATTGTTTTACCTTTGTTATGTGAACAACGTTACATTTCCTGGCTTCTGTTTAGATCCTGATATGGACATATGGTAAGCATAAAGAGCGTTATTTGTTAGTTTTCCTGAAATAATAAAGAGCGTTTATATCATTTGTGTGTGATTAACCAAAAGAATTGCACTGTGCTGTGTAAACAAAAGCAACATTTATATAACACAAGCAGGTTCTTGTTTACGTACACACTCGTACGGCTTGACGACAATATACTATTTACGCGCTGATTATGTTAGGCATATCAACAAAACTATATATGTTTTAATATTCCTTTTGTTGATGGCAATTTGAACAAATATGAATATTTCTGCAACGAACGTCGCCCGTGTCTTTTATTTGTATTCATATATAATTTTATTAGCTCAACTTACTTTGAAAGTTTGAGCAATTGCCATGGGTTGTCGTCCGTGTGTCTGTGTGCGTGTGTCCGTCAACAATTTCCTTTGGCGTGGGCTACAGGTCGTACCTTTAGTCTGATCTTTTTTTAATTTGTCATTAATGTTGACATTGACATGTAAATGGAATGAGTCATTTTTGGTTCATCGGCAAAAAAAACATGGCTGCTGGAGCCTGGCGGCCATCTTGGATTTCAAAATTAAATCCATTGGCGTGGGCTACAGGTCGTACTATTCATCTGATCTGATCATCATGAAATTTGTCATGGATGTTATTATTGATATGTACATGTAGATGAGAACGAGTCATTTTGTAGTCATTCGGCCAAAAAACATGGCCGCCAGCAGCCATCTTGGATTTTACTCTTTGCATGACCAAATCCTTTGGCACAGGCTACAGGTCGTACTTTTGGTCAGATCAATACTCTTGAGTGCCTAATAAAAGTACAGGGTGGAATAATAGTACAGGTTGGAAAATGTCGCGTAACTGAATAATAGTACAGGGTGGAATAAACGTACAGACTGGAAATATTAGTACCATACATCCCAACAAAACGCACCATCTGACTGGTTTACTGATGCCATGGGACAGAAATAGCTTCGATGGATAGCCCGGTCTGTGAATCTACAGTGTGCTGCAGATCACTGTCAACAATCAGAGTTCATTTATCTTTGAATAACACAATTTAAGATTGGTGAATTATTTCTTTTGGTTAATTTAATAAACGTACAGGACCAAATAACGATCGTACAGGTGGGAATTTTACCTCGATTTTAATAATCGTACATGTATGTTTATTAGGCACTCAAGAGTATGAGATTTGTCATGGCTGTTGACATTGACATGTAGATGGGAACAAGTCATTTTGGGGTCGTTCAGCCAAAAAACATGGCACCTCTGGTCGGATCATTATGAAATTTTAATGGCTATTGTTATTGATATGTAGATGGGATCGAGGCATTTTGGAGTCATTCGGCAAAAAAAATGGCCACCAACGGCCATCTTGGATTTCAAAATTTAATCTATTAGTATGGGCTACGGAAGTACTGTTCATCTGATCATAATGAAATTTGTCGTGGATGTTAATAATTGACATGTAGATGGGAACGAGTAATTTTGGTCGTTCTGCCAAAGAACATCTCTGCCAGCAGCCATCTTGGATTTTACACTTTGCATGACTAAATCCTTTGGCAGTAAATTGGCTACAAGTGGTATCTTTGGTCCGATCATAATGAGATTTGTCGTGGAAGTTAACAATGACATGTCGATGGCAAACGGATCATTTTGAGGTCATTCGCCCAAAAAAACATGGCCGGCAGCAGTATTTTACTCTTTACATGACTAAATCCTTTCACATAGGGTACAGGTCGTATCTTTTGTCAGATCATCATGAAATTTGTAATGCATGTTAACAATGAAGTTTAAATGGGAACAAGTCTTTTTAGGGTCATTCGACGACAAAAAAATGGCTGCTAGCAGCCATCTTGGATTTTACTCTTTGCATAACTAGGCCTTTCAACTTTCCACATTCCTAATCACTCCATTGACTGTATCACGTGAAATTATTCCCTTTCAAAGTTGAGCTACAGTGTCATTGACATTTTCATTTAATATAAGTTTTATACAGACGTGTATGTTTCACTGTCACCAAGGCAAGGGGTGCTACACAGTAGTCAGTAGACACTAGGTCTACACATTATACTGTTAGTATCGAGCAGGGTTTCCGCTATACCGGCAGGGGGTCCCCTTGACGGCCCCGTTCCCCTCGCCAAGTTTCCCCCCTCCTGCCATACCCCAGGACACATACTGCATGTCTATAAAGGTATAAAGATGTTTAAAACTTCTGAATTTTGTTGGAATAGTACTAAGCAATTTTAAAAAGTGAATCTATTTTATATCTTGTGAGTGTACACACTCTAAGCGCGTTGTTATACAGAAAATCGAAACAGGAAATGATCGGAACTGACATCGCTTATAGAAGCTATGCCTTTGATGCTGGTTAGTTACGTTGCGGTTAGTACCCGGTTATGTTATGCAAAAGAGCAGTATTTTAATTGTACCTGTCATGTTTTATACCTCAAAATATACTGTTCACTTTGTAATAGAGCGAGAGAGAAATGTGGGAGTATATATTCCGATTATGTTATGCATCCAAAATTGCTGGGTCTTCCACAGTGAGTCTTTTAACATTAACGAGCACGTTTAACTCAGGATCCAAATTACTGGTGTTCTGACTACTTCGTAAATTAATTTATATCTAATAAATATACTAGTTTTAAAGTTACAGGTACACTTATAAGGTTTGATAGCTTGGAACTTGGGCAGAAATGGAACAAAACAATCTGCCATTTCTACTCTCACACGATTCTATTGGCCGATATAACGAAAGTAGTTCAACCAGTGCTAAAACAGGCTACTTTTACCTGGATTTTTTCCCCTTGATGGCTACCGGCCCCATTCCCCTACCCCCTAGCGGAAACCCTAGTATCGAGCAAGGTTAGCCGCCCTTCCATCATCTGAGTCATCACACATTAGTCATCAGGGAGATAAATGCAAATGGATTGATCAGCAGGAGTTAGCGACACAATCATTAATAACATGCCAACATATCAATGGGCTCCTTTATACACTCATGCGATGAAACCTAGGTCTATTGTAGGGCGATAACCAATCACAAATTGAAATTTACATTCTATATGAGTGACGTTTTACGTGAGTCTCCTTGACTCTCATGGTCTCTTTGCTCATATAGAATGTAAAATCAGTTTTAGTTGTCATTATATAGCTGATGTTGGTAGAATAATCATTTATTTCATGTGGAATGGTCAATGTGCCCCCTTTAGGCACTTAGCTGCGTAAACCTGGGGTGTTATTTTTTGTTCATTGGTGTTTATTGTCATTTTAGTCAATAGTACACCAAGTCTGTTTCCTCATGTATATTGTAGATTTTCCTATCATTGTCATTTCATAGCAGAAGTTAGTGACACAATCCTTAATAGCATGCCAACATATCAATGGGCTCCTTTATACACTCATTCGATGAAACCTAGGTCCATTGTAGGGCGATAACCAATCACAAATTGAAATTTACATTCTATATGAGTGACGTTTTACGTGAGTCTCCTTGACTCTCATGGTCTCTTTCCTCATATAGAATGTAAAATCAGTTTTAGTTGTCATTATATAGCTGATGTTGGTAGAATAATCATTTATTTCATGTGGAATGGTCAATGTGCCCCCTTTAGGCACTTAGCTGCGTAAACCTGGGGTGTCATTTTTTGTTCATTGGTGTTTATTGTCATTTTAGTCAATAGCACACCAAGTCTGTTTCCTCATGTATATTGTAGATTTTCCTATCATTGTCATTTCATAGCAGAAGTTAGTGACACAATCCTTAATAGCATGCCAACATATGCATAGGCTCCTTTATACACTCATTCGATGAAACCTAGGTCCATTGTAGGGCGATAACCAATCACAAATTGAAATTTACATTCTATATGAGTGACGTTTTACGTGAGTCTCCTTGACTCTCATGGTCTCTTTGCTCATATAGAATGTAAAATCAGTTTTTGTTGTCATTATATAGCTGATGTTGGTAGAATAATCATTCATTTCATGTGGAATGGTCAATGTGCCCCCTTTAGGCATTTAGCTGCGTAAACCTGGGGTGTCATTTTTTTTTCATTGGTGTTTATTGTCATTTTAGTCAATAGTACACCAAGTCTGTTTCCTCATGTATATTGTAGATTTTCCTATCATTGTCATTTCATAGCAGAAGTTAGTGACACAATCCTTAATAGCATGCCAACATATCAATGGGCTCCTTTATACACTCATTCGATGAAATCTAGGTCCATTGTAGGGCGATAACCAATCACAAATTGAAATTTACATTCTATATGAGTGACGTTTTACGTGAGTCTCCTTGACTCTCATGGTCTCTTTCCTCATATAGAATGTAAAATCAGTTTTAGTTGTCATTATATAGCTGATGTTGGTAGAATAATCATTTATTTCATGTGGAATGGTCAATGTGCCCCCTTTAGGCACTTAGCTGCGTAAACCTGGGGTGTCATTTTTTGTTCATTGGTGTTTATTGTCATTTTAGTCAATAGTACACCAAGTCTGTTTCCTCATGTATATTGTAGATTTTCCTATCATTGTCATTTCATAGCAGAAGTTAGTGACACAATCCTTAATAGCATGCCAACATATGCATAGGCTCCTTTATACACTCATTCGATGAAACCTAGGTCCATTGTAGGGCGATAACCAATCACAAATTGAAATTTACATTCTATATGAGTGACGTTTTACGTGAGTCTCCTTGACTCTCATGGTCTCTTTGCTCATATAGAATGTAAAATCAGTTTTTGTTGTCATTATATAGCTGATGTTGGTAGAATAATCATTCATTTCATGTGGAATGGTCAATGTGCCCCCTTTAGGCATTTAGCTGCGTAAACCTGGGGTGTCATTTTTTGTTCATTGGTGTTTATTGTCATTTTAGTCAATAGTACACCAAGTCTGTTTCCTCATGTATATTGTAGATTTTCCTATCATTGTCATTTCATAGCAGAAGTTAGTGACACAATCCTTAATAGCATGCCAACATATCAATGGGCTCCTTTATACACTCATTCGATGAAACCTAGGTCCATTGTAGGGCGATAACCAATCACAAATTGAAATTTACATTCTATATGAGTGACGTTTTACGTGAGTCTCCTTGACTCTCATGGTCTTTTTCCTCATATAGAATGTAAAATCAGTTTTAGTTGTCATTATATAGCTGATGTTGGTAGAATAATCATTTATTTCATTTGGAATGGTCAATGTGCCCCCTTTAGGCACTTAGCTGCGTAAACCTGGGGTGTCATTTTTTGTTCATTGGTGTTTATTGTCATTTTAGTCAATAGTACACCAAGTCTGTTTCCTCATGTATATTGTAGATTTTCCTATCATTGTCATTTCATAGCAGAAGTTAGTGACACAATCCTTAATAGCATGCCAACATATGCATAGGCTCCTTTATACACTCATTCGATGAAACCTAGGTCCATTGTAGGGCGATAACCAATCACAAATTGAAATTTACATTATATATGAGTGACGTTTTACGTGAGTCTCCTTGACTCTCATGGTCTCTTTGCTCATATAGAATGTAAAATCAGTTTTTGTTGTCATTATATAGCTGATGTTGGTAGAATAATCATTCATTTCATGTGGAATGGTCAATGTGCCCCCTTTAGGCATTTAGCTGCGTAAACCTGGGGTGTCATTTTTTGTTCATTGGTGTTTATTGTCATTTTAGTCAATAGTACACCAAGTCTGTTTCCTCATGTATATTGTAGATTTTCCTATCATTGTCATTTCATAGCAGAAGTTAGTGACACAATCCTTAATAGCATGCCAACATATCAATGGGCTCCTTTATACACTCATTCGATGAAACCTAGGTCCATTGTAGGGCGATAACCAATCACAAATTGAAATTTACATTCTATATGAGTGACGTTTTACGTGAGTCTCCTTGACTCTCATGGTCTCTTTCCTCATATAGAATGTAAAATCAGTTTTAGTTGTCATTATATAGCTGATGTTGGTAGAATAATCATTTATTTCATGTGGAATGGTCAATGTGCCCCCTTTAGGCACTTAGCTGCGTAAACCTGGGGTGTCATTTTTTGTTCATTGGTGTTTATTGTCATTTTAGTCAATAGTACACCAAGTCTGTTTCCTCATGTATATTGTAGATTTTCCTATCATTGTCATTTCATAGCAGAAGTTAGTGACACAATCCTTAATAGCATGCCAACATATGCATAGGCTCCTTTATACACTCATTCGATGAAACCTAGGTCCATTGTAGGGCGATAACCAATCACAAATTGAAATTTACATTCTATATGAGTGACGTTTTACGTGAGTCTCCTTGACTCTCATGGTCTCTTTGCTCATATAGAATGTAAAATCAGTTTTTGTTGTCATTATATAGCTGATGTTGGTAGAATAATCATTCATTTCATGTGGAATGGTCAATGTGCCCCCTTTAGGCATTTAGCTGCGTAAACCTGGGGTGTCATTTTTTGTTCATTGGTGTTTATTGTCATTTTAGTCAATAGTACACCAAGTCTGTTTCCTCATGTATATTGTAGATTTTCCTATCATTGTCATTTCATAGCAGAAGTTAGTGACACAATCCTTAATAGCATGCCAACATATCAATGGGCTCCTTTATACACTCATTCGATGAAACCTAGGTCCATTGTAGGGCGATAACCAATCACAAATTGAAATTTACATTCTATATGAGTGACGTTTTACGTGAGTCTCCTTGACTCTCATGGTCTCTTTCCTCATATAGAATGTAAAATCAGTTTTAGTTGTCATTATATAGCTGATGTTGGTAGAATAATCATTTATTTCATGTGGAATGGTCAATGTGCCCCCTTTAGGCACTTAGCTGCGTAAACCTGGGGTGTCATTTTTTGTTCATTGGTGTTTATTGTCATTTTAGTCAATAGTACACCAAGTCTGTTTCCTCATGTATATTGTAGATTTTCCTATCATTGTCATTTCATAGCAGAAGTTAGTGACACAATCCTTAATAGCATGCCAACATATCAATGGGCTCCTTTATACACTCATTCGATGAAACCTAGGTCCATTGTAGGGCGATAACCAATCACAAATTGAAATTTACATTCTATATGAGTGACGTTTTACGTGAGTCTCCTTGACTCTCATGGTCTCTTTCCTCATATAGAATGTAAAATCAGTTTTGTTGTCATTATATAGCTGATGTTGGTAGAATAATCATTCATTTCATGTGGAATGGTCAATGTGCCCCTTTTAGGCATTTAGCTGCGTAAACCTGGGGTGTCATTTTTTGTTCATTGGTGTTTATTGTCATTTTAGTCAATAGCACACCAAGTCTGTTTCCTCATGTATATTGTAGATTTTCCTATCATTGTCATTTCATAGCAGAAGTTTGTGACACAATCCTTAATAGCATGCCAACATATGCATGGGCTCCTTTATACACTCTTTCGATGAAACCTAGGTCCATTGTAGGGCGATAACCAATCACAAATTGAAATTTACATTCTATATGAGTGACGTTTTACGTGAGTCTCCTTGACTCTCATGGTCTCTTTCCTCATATAGAATGTAAAATCAGTATTTGTTGTCATTATATAGCTGATGTTGGTAGAATAATCATTTATTTCATGTGGAATGGTCAATGTGCCCCCTTTAGGCACTTAGCTGCGTAAACCTGGGATGTCATTTTTTGTTCATTGGTGTTTATTGTCATTTTAGTCAATAGTACACCAAGTCTGTTTCCTCATGTATATTGTAGATTTTCCTATCATTGTCATTTCATAGCAGAAGTTAGTGACACAATCCTTAATAGCATGCCAACATATCAATGGGCTCCTTTATACACTCATTCGATGAAACCTAGGTCCATTGTAGGGCGATAACCAATCACAAATTGAAATTTACATTCTATATGAGTGACGTTTTACGTGAGTCTCCTTGACTCTCATGGTCTCTTTCCTCATATAGAATGTAAAATCAGTTTTAGTTGTCAATATATAGCTGATGTTGGTAGAATAATCATTTATTTCATGTGGAATGGTCAATGTGCCCCCTTTAGGCATTTAGCTGCGTAAACCTGGGGTGTCATTTTTTTTTCATTGGTGTTTATTGTCATTTTAGTCAATAGTACACCAAGTCTGTTTCCTCATGTATATTGTAGATTTTCCTATCATTGTGTCATTTCATAGCAGAAGTTTGTGACACAATCCTTAATAGCATGCCAACATATCAATAGGCTCCTTTATACACTCATTCGATGAAACCTAGGTCCATTGTAGGGCGATAACCAATCACAAATTGAAATTTACATTCTATATGAGTGACGTTTTACGTGAGTCTCCTTGACTCTCATGGTCTCTTTCCTCATATAGAATGTAAAATCAGTTTTAGTTGTCATTATATAGCTGATGTTGGTAGAATAATCATTTATTTCATGTGGAATGGTCAATGTGCCCCCTTTAGGCCCTTAACAGCGTAAACTGGGGTGTTATTTTCTGTTCATTGGTGTTTATTGTCATTTTAGTCAATGTGTTCTCCTGATTTCCATGTTGTACAGTGCTATGATAATAAACACATCAAAAAAAGAAAGTCCCCCCTAATATAATGTGTAATATTTTTTGGAGATATTGGATTTTGGTGAAACTTTCCACAAATGATTACTGGAGCTATAGATACAATCCGTGCGAAGGACAGCCATGTAAGTGGTGTTACGGATGACCGAGCACCAGTTTATTGGAGGAGGGGTGCTTTTCAAAAATGGCAAACACACAGGTAGAGTGATCTCGGCCACAGTATCGTTTCCTTGATTACACATTGTGCACTGTCTGTAGTTTGTCAGAAAATTATGTTGGGAGTCCCCCTACATACTTTAGAGCATAACAGCACACATAAGACTGAACTCGTCCCTGTTAATGGGAATCTGAATGTAGGAGCCCAGAACATTTATGAGACCAACTGAAGAGAGCTGTTTATCATCGTGCCAATAACCTCACCATGCTAGGTGACATACTGTACTGTCTGTTGCAGGTCGAATGGAGGAACATTCCAAGTGTAGAATCGCCCCTATCATCAACAGCATGCTATCCCGAATTCCCGATGCCATCATGTTATCCAGCGATAACATATACATATGCTTCATTTTTAGCTCAGCTTTACTTTGTAAAGTTTGAGCTATTGCCATGGCTTGGTGTCCGTCATCTATGCATGTGTGCATGTGTGAGTCTTCAACAATACAGGCTACAGGTCGTACCTTTGGTCCGATCATTATGAAATTTGTCACAGCTGTGACATAAACATTTAGACCGGAACGATTAATTTTGGGGTCATTCATAAAAAAAACATGGCCGCCAGTGGCCATCTTGGATTTTAAAATACAATCCATTAGAACGGGCTACAGGTCATACTGTTCGTCTGATCATCATGAAATTTTTTATGGATGTGAATATTGACATGTAGATGGGAACGATTAATCTTGGGGTCATTTGGCCAAAAAACATAGCTGCCGGCAGCCATCTTGGATTTTACTCTTTGCATGACTAAATCCTTTAGCACAGGCTACAGGTCATACCTTTAGTCTTATCATCATAAAATTAGTCATGGCTGTTGAAATTGGAATGTAGATGGTAACGAGTAATTTTGGGGGTCATTCGGACAAAAACATTTCTGCCAGCGGCCATCTTGGATTTAACTCTTTGTATGACTAAATCCTTTAGCATGGGCTACAGGTCGTACCATTAGTCTGATCAAGTCTGATCATCATGAAATAATGTCATGGCTGTTGAAATTGGAATATAGATGGGAACGAGTAATTTTGGGGTCGTTCGGCTGAAAAAATATGACCGCTGGCAAGCATCTTGGATTTTACTCTTTGCATGACTAAATCCTTTCACATGGTTGTTTCTTTAGTCAGATGGTCATGAAATTTATCATGGATGTTAAATATGACATGTAGATGGGAATAAGTAATATTTAGGTCATTCAGCCAAAAAACATGGCCACCAGCAGCCATCTTGAATTTTACTTTTTGCATGACTAAATCTTTGGCACGGGCTATGGGTCATACCTTAGGTTGGATCATTATGAAATTTGTCATGAGTGTTGACATGCATTGACATGTAGATGGGAACTTTCCGCATTCCTAATCACTCCATTGACTGTAACACATAACATTATTCCCTTTCCCAGTTGAGCTTCAGCATCATTGACACTTTCATTTATTATTTTAGGTAATATGACAGACCCTTTCAAACTGAAGCCAAGTTTGACCTCTTGGTCTCCATGGGTCGGGAAAAAATCAAGAGCCTCTTGTATGATGATTAATACAAAATACAAGAAAGTTCCCCCTAAGGATGATGGTGATACCGATGACATGGAAATAGAGCTAACAGAGACTGATGAAGTTTTGACTGCCGATCGAGTATCAGATATACTGGCTGATAGTGAAGTGAGTTGAGTTACATTTACTTGTACTTGGTGTCATTTTGTACATTCATTATTTGCAAGATAAATTATAGTGTGATAACCAATCACAGATTGAAAGTTACATTTTATATGATTGACTTTTTATGTTTACCCATACCATAGTATGGTAAACATAGTGTCATTGTCCGGATTGACCACTCGTTGTTAGTCTGTCTGTCCGTCTGTCTGTCTGTCTGTGGACACTTTACGCATGGTGCGATAACTGAAATATTTTCTATCTGATCGGAACCAAATTTTGTATATGAATTTCTCAGCACCAAATACAGATCGAGTTCGAATGTGGGTTTGATCCGTTTTTTTACGGAGTTCTGGCCCTTTTTCAACTTAGAATTCATGCATTCTGCCATAACTCAAAAAAAAGTTATCTGACCGTATCGTAACCAAATTTGGTATGCGATAATGCGAGTTGCTCAGCCCAAAATACATATCGAGTTCGAATATGGGTTTGATCCGATATTTTTTAATGGAGTTATGGCCCTTTAACATATAATTCATGAATGCTTCGATAAATCAACAATTTTTCAACTGATAGGAACCAAATTTTGTATATGAGTTTCTCAACTCAAAATACAGATCGAGTTCGAATTTGGGTTTGATCTGGTACTTTTTAATGGAGTTATGGCCCTTTGATTATTTTATTCATCGCTAAAATATATCAAGGATACACGGGTTGCACTGTCTAGATAGTATCTAATAAATCAGGTTCACAATGCTATGAAGTTGTCTTCTCACACAGAGATAGTATCCAGTTACATGTAATGTAGGTGATATCCCAGGAAATATATTTCTTTGTTAATGTTTGTTCCTCAATAATCTACTTTACATTATGGGATGGTCCCAGCTTGAGATCAATGCTAATCTGAGTTTTGTGAGCTGATACTGCAATAAACATTGAATTATTTACCTAGGAGAAATTCCATAATTATAAATGATGCAGAGCAAAATTACTCAGAAAGTCACTTAAACCATACAAATATATTCCCCACGTTATTTTTTGAACTTTATAAAGTTCCCTGTAAAAACTTCAAAAATATCCCAGGTTTTTTACTGGTGGAATATGATCTCTACGGGTGTTAGCCAGAGTAGAGGTTTGCAACATGATTTACCAGTACAAATATACATGTACCATGCTCGCCACAGTTATTGATTATCACCAGATTTCCCTATGAAATTTGTATTTTAAGCCCACATTTCCTTTTTACATACGTGTATTCTTTAAGTAAAAATATCCACTGGCCTATCCAAGTGGTTAAGTTGTTTGTGTGAACATTGGCCGGTTTTCCAACCATGCAGCCACACTGAGCCACATATTATAAGTTACAGGATGCTTAGTGGTCGGATATGGTGTCATGTGAGGCGAAGTGAGCCTAATATTGATCTCGCTGAGCCTCACATGGCACCATAACCAACCACTTAGTGTTCCGTAACATATTTATTATGTCAGTGGACAAAATCCGGCATATCCTTTTAAATAATTATCGCTGGAATTTATTGTACTTTGGTAAGATAATTGAGTCGTCTATGGCCAATAACGTATCTAATGTCAGTGACGCACCAATGGCGTTGCACGTCAACGCATTGAGTCAATGGCTAATTACCTGTACCAGAAGTAGGACAACTTGTTGAGTTTGATAGTTAATTTATGAGTCTTTAGAATTCCTCAAATATATATCGCATGCAGGTTTTGGAACATGGTACTATGTCTTTAAATTCACAGAAAATGTTTTCCGATAGATATCACCTTTTTTGGCGCCAAAATACATAAAAAATATCTCCGATATGACTGAGTATCTGAAAAAACAAGATGGCGGATAAGCACCTAATATTGATTTCATATTAGGTCACCGACCTAATACGGGTTCATATACCGTCACTATATATCGACGCTGATTGGCTAATTGCAAGAGCTGACATAATAAATATATATATATATATAAAACATGCATTGTCGATGCGCTTAGAACTAATCAGAATGTTTGTTTTAATTTTGGATTGTATTCTAATAATGTTTGAAAGGTACCGGTACATGTAAATCAAATTTAGTGAACTCTGTTGATAAATTCCATATAAAACAGTAACTCGTTTGAGATCCTCTATATACGACATACCTTTTCCGAACATCAATGTACTTAATATGGATCTTCAGAATGTACATTGGATGGGACTCAACTTTTTTTTCTGAATTTCGTTTAATGGCATGCCACTGGCAGCTATCTTGGATTTTAATCTTTTGCATGACTAAATCCTTTAGCACTACTGCAGACCACATAACGGTACTTCATCTGATTGAACAAACTTCATGTTGATCCTTGGCGCAACCCTCAGATTGGAGCTATCAATTATTTTGGAATTTCATTAGAAAACATGGTGGCCAGTGGATATCTTGGATTTCACTTTATATTTATCTCTTCATGTTGAAATCGAGCATTACTTAGTCATTTCAACTTTCCGCATTTCTAATCGCTCCATTGGCTGTAACACATGAAATTATCCCCTCTAAAAGTAGTATTATTGACACTTTCATTTGTGATATCTTCTGTTTAATTCACTTGCCAAAATACATGTAGATTTCTCAACATTGCATCGCATTATTGACAATTACAGTTTCAATTGGTATATATAAACACATTAATATCAGATTGGCCAGTTGTGGTGTTACTAACAAGTGGAACTTAAAGCTTACACTAACATTTATTGATGGTCATGTACATATAATTAATTAATTCTATGTGTTAAAATATTACAGCTGGCTTTCTACCATATTGCTGATATCCACCCAAAAAAGAATTGGTCTGCCACGGTATGCTAATTATGATTCAATCTTATTCACTGAACTTCACTAATAATCATTATATTATCTATTATCTCATATATATTTTGAAGACCTCTGTCTGTCTGTCTGTCTGTATGTTTGTCTGTCATTTATACAAATCTACGATTCTCGACCGATCGGGACGAAACTTGGTATGTGTGTGTAGTTTGACCAGGCGGTCGTCGTTGTCGTATTGGCGAGCCCGTGCGGCGCCCGCTTCGCGCATGCGCAGACGAGATCTCGGAAACGGGTGGAGCTATCGACTTGAAATTTGCTATGTGAATGTATCTTGCCCCGGATATGAATTTTATCGGGTCGCCGAGCCCATGCGACACCAGCTTCGCGCATGCGCAGACGAGATATCAGAAACGGGTGGAGCTATCGACTTGAAATTTGGTATGTGAATGTATCTTGCCCCGGATACGAATTTTATCGGGTTGCCGAGCCTGTGCGACGCCAGCTTCGCGCATGCGCAGACCAGATCTCGGAAATGGGTGGAGCTATCAACTTGAAATTTAGTTTTTGAGTAGCCCGGACAACGTCGGGCTCAACAATTTTTCATCGGGTCAGTTCTTTCCGCCCGATGTACCTTAAGCCTGTACGGGGTTACCTTGAAAAACTAAAATTAATGGATCGACCAAAGCCATGGGACCAATGCCGCCAGTGGCGGGCTAATCTGCTAGTCTATCTATCTCATATATATTTTGAAGACCTCTGTCTGTCTGTATGTCTGTCTGTCTGTCTGTCTGTCTGTATGTCATTTATACAAATCTACGATTCTCGACCGATCGGGACGAAACTTGGTACGTGTGTGTAGTTTGACCAGGCGGTTGTCGTTGTCGTATTGGCGAGCCCGTGCGGCGCCCGCTTCGCGCATGCGCAGACGAGATCTCGGAAACGGGTGGAGCTATCGACTTGAAATTTGCTATGTGAATGTATCTTGCCCCGGATACGAATTTTATCGGGTCGCCGAGCCCGTGCGACGCCAGCTTCGCGCATGCGCAGACCAGATATCGGAAACGGGTGGAGCTATCGACTTGAAATTTGGCTTTTGAATAGCCCGGACAACGTCGGGCTCATCGGCTAGTCTATTATATATTTTGGGAAATCTGTCTGTCTGTGTGTCTGTTCGCGATGGACTCGAAAACAGCCGAGCCCATTTTGATGAAACTTGGTATGTGGGGGTACTTTCGGCTGGGGAGTGGCATGGGTCTGTTAATTTGCCCGTGCGACGTGACCTTGACCTTGAAATCGGGTCATTTCAATGTCAAATGCCCGAGTGTCACGGGATTTCGATGAAAATTAGTGTCTGGGGATACTTTCGTATGGGGAGTGTCGTAAGCCTATTCGTTTGCCCGTGCGACGTGACCTTGACCTTGAAATCGGGTCAATTCAAGGTCCAATTGCGAATTTTTATGGGATTTCCACGAAATTTTATTCGTAAGGTTACTTTTGTCCACTGAGTGTTTTGGATGGGTCAAATCGTGACCACGACCTGACCTTGACCTTCAAAATGATCAATTCGATGTCAAATCGGGTAAAACCAGATGGATTTCGACGGGTACTTTTGTCGGGTACTTTTGTCAGGGCAGTGTTTTCGACGGGTCAAATCGTGACCCACCTGACCTTGACCTTCAAAATGGACAATTCAAGGTCAATTCGCCGAAAAGCAGAGGGGAAACAGCCCGGACGAAGTCGGGTCCACCTGCTAGTAATATATATTTTGGAACTTATATCTGTTATCTATGTCTGTCTGTGTGTATGTGTTGTAGACTGGAAAACTGCAGGACTGATAAGACTCAAATTTGGTATGTAGGCCTACTTTGATCCTGGGAACAGTATGGGCATGAACAATTTCATGTGTGACTGTCCTTGATCTCACTCATATATGCTTATATAGGCATGTTTCTGGACCTTGACCGATCCAACTTCAATTTGGTATCTAGATTAGGGCCCTGCGAATAGGGTGTTTTCATTTCGAATCGAATCAGGCAAACGATTCGAAATCGAATCGAATCTCGAATCATTGTTACTGAGCCAATCTAGTTCAAATACATAGAACGTCGAAGAAATACCTAAAATTGCCTGGCGAAAATCGAATGGTGATCATCGATGTAGTGCAATATGCACTTACAACAAATGTCTTTGCTTTTTCTGTGCCTAAGGAATCGTTGAGTACAGATACAAAGAGCATACATGAATGGGAGACCGAATGTCGACGTAAATAGGGACAAGCGAACCGCATGATGCCTGTTTCATTTTGTTGAATAGCGCAGTATTTTTCACTACATATACACTTGCGATGATTGTGTTGTCTGTCGCTTGAAGTTGAACTGAGAGACTTATCGGACAATGTTCTACAAAAATACTCAGAACTTAGATTCAGACTCGTATTGACTCAAATCAAACAAAGATCTTAAATCTGGCATACATGTGTGTTATGAAATAATAGTATGTAAATAACCACCCACCACCCCATCCTGCCACCCATAGTATCTTTTGCGCCGCAGGCACCCCTAGATCATTAAAGTAGGTAAAAAAAATGATGAAAAAATGGCTGCCAGGATCCATTTTGGATTCAAATTCAAATCCGTTGGCAGACCATGCACCCCGTATTTATGGCTAGATAGTTTTCTAATTTTGCAGATAGGAGCTATTGATTTTGAGCGATTTTCAATGAAAAACATGGCCACTGGCAGTCATCTTGGATCTATCCATGTGGATCTTCGGGGTGACCTCTAGATGGGAGCCTCCTATTTTGACCAAAATTCATTGAAAAACATTGCCACCAGCGCCATTTTGGAATTTACACTTTGTATAACTAAATAATTTGGCACACCCCTTATACTTAACTTGATTATCACCAACCATCGTATGCCTTTTCGGGGCTATCCAGTTTGTTCCTTCTTCTTTATGATTATATTCATTGATAAGCAAACAATTATTTCCTTCCCAAATTGAGCTACAATGTCACTTTCATTTGGCTTACATGGCAAATGTTTTGCAATTTACAGAATTTTGTTCTGTTTGTATTCCTTATGTTTGTTTGTTTGTTTGTTTGTTTTAGAAATTTGGTAATTGGTAATATGACTACCATTCATGTAGCCTAATTGTGCTGGGGGGGGGGGGGGGGGGGGTAGTCCAACTGGGAAGTGCCGTCACTGCTAGTTTGTACCTTGTTCTAATAGTTTATAGATGTGACAAAACCGAACAACATTTTCTGTTTTTCAAATTTGATATAAATTCATTATTGCAATGAATTGGGGATGAGAAAATGTTCCAATCACAATGACGTACTTCAGTTGACAACTCTAAATACCTGCACATTTGTAGAAATGATGAAAGTAACCTTTGCATAATAAATGTAACCTTTACCAAGAATGCTTTATGTATGCAATATGTTTTACATACAATGACTGTTTTTGAGTTGGAATTTTGAATTTCACTTCTTATCTTCCTTATTTTCAGAATAAAATAAAATACTTCAGACATTTCATGGCTGCCAAGATAATGGTATTTGGTTTCAAAATACAAGAGGTACGTCCCTGACTTGAATGGCTTTGTGGCAATAACAGAATTTTATGAAATCAGATGATGCTGTTTTTTCTTAGTCCATATTATATCTTACATTTGAATAAATAAAAATGTAATCAAGATTTGATGGAGAAGAAATATTATGCGATGTCAAATGTCTAGTTCAAATCTGCCCAAAGGCCATTGTGTGGCAGACAACTAGTGCTATTTGTCATAAACAGTAGTCCTTGTGTGCTAAAATGAGTGATAATTTGAATCAAGTTTAATCTCAGGCCATTTTGAAGTAATATGTTAAGAGAATGGGCCATAGTGCCTACTTATGCTGAAGTCATTTTATAAGCTGATGAAAAAAAACTCAGTAAAGCCGCTTTCACACATGTCCGTTTCTCCGATGCGTTTCCTTGCGTTTCTAATATTTTAACGCATCCGGAAAACGCATCGGTCAAAACAATGATAATATCACTGGGTCTTTCACACATGTGCGTTTGCCGGATGCGTTTCTTTTTTTCATGTCTCGGACTTGAAATGCTGCGTTTCTGAAAAAGCCTACACAAGCATGTGTGGCTAGCTTCACTATTTCGACCGATGCGTTTTCCAGATGCGTTAAAATATTAGAAATGCAAGGAAACGCATCCGAGAAACGGACATGTGTGAAAGCGGCTTTAGTCTAGTAAATATTATCACATGATTGAATCCCACTACTAGTATGACAATTTTATAAATTTTCACACATGATCAGATAGATTTAAAAAAATGTGTGATGCTAATTCATTTGCAACTTCGATCTATTTTCAGATTGAAGACCTTGTCAAAGAGAGGAGAAGGCATGGTGAAACTCCCTGACTTCAATGTCCCTCTTTCAAATAGATGTAGCATCATTTACAAATATATAGGCCACTGGATCCGAGCTGAAAGTAATATATGGAATAGTATAGAGATGGGACTTGTACTAAACCAGTATTATCCCAACTGATTTCACAAGCTGATTTATTTGAAGGAAACATGAACTAATTACAATTATGAATATAAGATGAATGCAAGGTGCACTATTAGTCGGTCTCAGAAACGCGCTCCGTAGGGAAATGGTTATCACTTTATATTGAGAATGGTTTGTAGGGTACTTTTCGATGAGGAATTTCATGGTGCCGGCTGACAAAAGGTGTCCAATTTACGGTTTTAGGGGCCTGAACCCCAATTTATGGTTTCTGCCCTTTTTCCTTAGATATCACCCCAATAAATAATATTTATAGTTCAATTCACTTAAATGTAGTAAGCGGACATTAATGCTCATCATATTCCAGCAAAATTTGTGTAAAAAAAATCCAAAATTAGGGTTTTAGCAGTCTGAACCTCAATTTTGGGGTTTGGTCCTTTTTTCCTAGATGTATGCCTAAAAATATGTTTTGTTCTCCCAAATAAGTTTAATTTGCTATGCAATAATATTGATAGTCATTGTTCCATTTTTAAAAATAGTTTTAAGTTCTAAAATCAGGGTTTCAGGGGCCTGAACCCAAATTTTGTATTTCAAACTCTTTGGTCAAAATTTGACATCTTAGATAAATAATATTTCTGTCTCTTTTACATCAATTTAGTAGTAATTATCATATCTAGTGTTGGTGTTGTTAGGATATTGGCCAAATTATCACAATATTATGGATTTTGGGTCTTAACCTTTTGGGTCGCCTTTTCCAATCTCACTGCAAATTGCCCATGGTTTTGTTGTAATGGGCCAGTCAATTAATGTACGCAGGTCTAATTGTTTTCTGTTATGGTCAAGCAACATTGATGTGAAGAAATTGTTTTCCTCCACAATCGAAATAGGTTTTTTGGTATCTTTTTGGTCTTGAAATGAATAAACTGGTTGTTTCTTGATTGGATCTTTGTACTCAATTTCTATCTTGCTATCTTGTGGTTCGATCCTCTTAACAAATTCCTTCATGGCCGTAACACCACACATGTTTGCAGTCTCAACATTGGCACACATTTCTACACTGGCAGCAACACTGTTGGCAATATTTATCAATGATAGACTTCGGTCCCACAAGTTTGGTACCCACGACTTTATTCCTGAACATAAGTTCTTAACATCATTCTTGTCTTTCTGCTGTCGTTGGGATCCAAGTTCTACTTGTTTCTTAGCATCTGGTGAATATGACATTTTTTGGTTGAGATCTGCTTCAGAACAGAGAGAAGATGGCTGATACGCATCCATCTGTCACTTGCTCCATAGTTTTCAGTTTCACCAGAAAGCCCTCCTGTCAGCTGTTGAAAACCGGTTAACAGTGACTTCTATGAGTTGGTCCTTTGGTATACCAGAATGCTTCAGTTCAGTTAATGAACCAGTGAATGCATCTTCAGCAAGATAGCTATATGCTTCATAATCTCTAACACGCAGGTCTCTCATATCCAGGTAGTAATAACATAGATTCGGTACATAATTTCGACGACTTTGAGCAAAACACCATGGTAGAAATTTGTGCATGGTTTCGAGGAATCCTTCCCAATTACCAGTTTGCTGGAAGTGAAGCATGTTAAGCAGTAGTCCCACCATGTCAAGAAATGAATCGATCCACTTACTCATCTCTCCAGGAAATAGAGAAAGAAGCACATGACCAGGGTGCTGCAAAGCCTAGCTTGTATAATCGCTCTGCAGAAAGATTTGTGCTCAGTTCATTAAGAATAAAATCCAGATATAATGGAACATAGTTTCCTGAATTGGAAATTACTTGATTAGTCGTTATATCTATCGTATTGGAGATTTACACAATACAATTTATCAAATATCTAAAGAAAATGAGCTTTATATATCTTTATTATACATTTTTGGGTGTTAAATGGATGTAATTTGTTCAAATAATTGGGACAGGATATACTAACTGTAAATTTAAAGCCGTAGCTTGGATTATAAGTTGGAAGAAAATGTCAATTCTGGAAAACTGGCCAACAATTTAGTGTTTTTAGGGCAGAACATCAAAATTGGGGTTCAGACCCTCAATATTGGGGCTTCAGACCCATAAACCCTAATTTTGTGATCATTTGGGCAATATCATATCAGCACCAACACTAGAAATGATAATTACTACTAAATTGAAGTGAAAGAGACAGAAAAATTATTTATCTAGGATGTCAAATTTTGACCAAAAAGTTTGAAACCCAAAATTGGGATTCAGACCCCTTGAACCCTGATTTTAGAACTTAAAACTATTTTTAAAAATGGAACAAAGAATATCAATATTATTGCATAGTAAATTAAACTTATTGGGGAGAATCAAGTATATTTTTAGGCATACAATCTGGGGAATAAGGGCTGAACCCCAAAATTGAGGCCCAGGCTGCTAAAACCATAAGTTTGGTTCTTTTTACAAAATTGTTACTGGAATATGATGAGCTTACTACATTTAAGTGAATTGAACTAACATTTATTATTTATTGGTGTGAAATCTGAGGAAAAAAAGGGCTGAAATTGGGGTTTAGGCCCCTAAAACCCTAACTTGGGCATTTTTTTTTTTTTTTTAAATTAGCTGGCACCATGAAATTCCTCATAGAAAAGTACCCTAAAAACCATTCTCAATATAAAGTGAACATCATTTCCCTACGCTCGCGTTTCTGAGACCGACTATATAAACATTTCCAGAAATTTGAAATTGGCCTTTGTGATGATTAATTTATTGCATCCCAACAAAGATATCCTAGATGGTTCCATAATATTTGTATGGTGCACAATTGCAGCCTTCTGGAACATATCAGGATGGAGTCAAACCTTTTAGTTAGTGGGATGGAACAAACTGACTGATGATCAATTAACCTCAACCAATTATTGCTAGATTAATCTGTTTCAAAAATTCCTTCTCCAATTTATCATTTACTAACTTTAAAGCACAACAGTGTAGATTGTGCCAAGTAACCCTGCATTAGCTATCTTACACACATTTCTTACCATGTTATCGTAATTATACAAGTTTATATTTTTATCTTCAGTGATTTCTTTGGTTTCTGTGTCTTTTGCCTTTTTTCTCCATAAAAATACATGGCCAAACTGTTTATGATGACCAGTAGGTCGCAAATTGGCCCCGCATAGATAGATAGATCGATAGTTAATCATCTCAAATACTGGTATGGTCCAGTTTTTTTATGTGTACCCATACCATGTATGGTACACATAATGCCGACGTCCGGATCAACCATCCGTCGTTCGTCCGTCCGTCCGTCCGTCCGTCTGTCTGTCCGTCTGTCCGTCTGTCCGTCTGTCCGTCTGTCTGTAGACACTTGCTTTCCGATTCAATTACTTGAATATTTTTTATCGGATCGTGTTAAAATTTTATGTGCATGTTTATGATAACACACTCCTCACCTGTATAGTTTTTGGTATCGATCAGTTGATCGGTTTAGAAATTATTAACACTTTGCATCCGCACATAGGCATGAGCCATCCGATGCTGTAACCAAAGTACTTTTTGTCCGATTGTTTTCATATTTGATATGTAGGTTTATAATGACACACCCCTCACCTGTATAGTTTTTGGTATCGATCGGTTGATCGGTTTGGAAAAAATTAACCCTGCACACAAATGCTATCTGATGCATCTAAGTCAAACAATTTTCTTCTGATATGCCTCATATTTCTTACCTAGGTTTTTCTTAGCACGTTCTTTATCTGTATGGTTTTTGGTATCGTTTAGTTAACCCTTTCTGCTCTTGTTTTTAAATAGACTTAATCCGAGCTGTGTTAACTTAAATATTTTTCTTCTGATCAGCACCAAATTTGGTACATATGGTCCTCACCCCAAAATACAGATCAGGTTCAAATTTGAGTTTGATCTGGTATATTTTAACAGAGTTATGGCCATTTAAAATTCAAGTAGCTTATAATCTAATTAATGCCTGCAGGCAGTCAGCTTAGCAGAGGAGATCTTATTACACAGCCAGTGTCTTATTGGAAATGAGTTTCTCTTTAGCTTCACATTAGATAAATACCATGGCTCACAGAGTGTTTAGGGATTCTCCTTAGCCAATGCTAGTTGGAGACAGACAAATAACACTAAGTGAATAATTGAGCTCATCTCTGGAGAAGCTTGTCACAGCATCTGGGCTGTGTGCAGTGTTTGTTTATTTAAGTCTCACATTCCTATAATCTGATCTCAAGCCTCACTCTACTGCATAAATAAAATGAATATGACAGTGATGGCCAGAGGTCATTAACTTCCACATACATGTAGGTGTCTGCTGTCTATATAGTCTCCATGACATTAGGGACTGGCTTGTTGTGTGGGTTTTGCTAAATCCAATGACATGCTTTTTATAGACTTTTTTGTGTTTATCAGTTCATTAGTTTGGATAAGATTAACCCTATTCTATCCGATTTCATAACTCAAATATTTCCATTTATTTTATTTATAGTTCTTGGCATAGTTTATGATAACACACCCCTAACCTGCATATTGAGAGTCATATGGTTGATTTGCTTAAAAATATTAACATCTCCACCAATCCTGTTGACACAATGTGATACTAGTAACTAGATATACTTTACATGATCACTATATATAATTGCATCCATGTTGATGCATTCTTCACTTGTTTAGATTTTGGGATCGATTGGTTTGATAAAATTAACCATAAATTATATTTCCGCTGTTACATAAATTACATCTTTCCAATGTTCAGCTTAGAAGAAAATTAACCCTACCCATTCCAATCCATGGTCATACAGTATGCTATCCAATGTAATGAATCTTATTTTCAATCTGACCAATCTCATACTAGTACATATACCTCTAGCTATCTAAAAATTCAGCATTAAAATATTTTATATCCAATCATTATCAATAATTTTATATCCAAGTCTATACATCCCTCACTTGTACAGTGGTTCATGTATTGATTTTTTAAATGGGAAATATTAACCCTTTTCTCCCATCTAAATGATCCCATGAATTTTTAATATGCAACTAACAAAAAACATAATAAAAACAGCTATGGTGCATCTTTCTGACTATGGATTTAGCTTAATTAGCTTTATCACTCTATAAGACATATCTGGTTGAAATTGATTGCCATATCCATGTTCCTATTGTGCATATGTGAGCAAGGTGCCCAGTAAGTCTGATTCCACTTGTGACCTCAATAGTAAGGTGTGAATTGTTGATTTTTTTGCACTGATGAAAAGGTTGGTGTAAGAATCTATTAAAATAGCTAATCAGTATCGCCAAGGTATGGGTTAAACATCTGCCGATCGTGATCGGCCTCTCGTTTCTCTATGGAATGATTTGGTAACTTACATTTAAATTGCAAATGTTTAACTAACTTCTTTTAGTGAGCAACATATATTTAGAGTTGGTGTATGTGGCAATATCAAAGCCAAAGTGAGCAACCCAGACCCCAAAGAAGCCCACAACCATCCCTTTTTGACATAATTTGTTTTGTTTAATATGAGAATATAGCCTGCTCTTTTATGGTGTATTACCTTCAATTAGTTAAATATGAGCATGTAGTTGGAACATATTATATGAAAATGTTCTTATTGATTACTTTATCAGTACTGTTGGCCTTTGACAGTTATTATTAACAATGATTATGTATCTGGTTTCAATTCGCTGCTATTATATAATGGCATTTAGTGCATGTATAACAATAACGCTAACGGTGGTGTGTTGTATGTTAGTTATATGAGAAAATGAATTCTCCAGAAAAAACACTAGTAAAAAACTAATCCTTTGCTATGGCCGACGCGTTTCGATTATTGTAAATCCTCATTCAGGATCAAATGTGGTTTGTGAAAAAGTACGGATTACCTAACCTTTATATAGTCCGTGTGGGGAGAAGCTTTGTTGTGATTGGCTGTTGCCATATATGGTTATCATAATGGTTCTCATGTGTGCAATGGTTCTCAGATGGTTCTTATAAATAGTTCTCATGTGATGTTCCTATATGGTTCTCATGTGTAGGATGGTTCTCATGTGGTTCTCATGTGATGTTCCTATATGGTTCTCATGTGTGGGATGGTTCTCAAGTGTGGGATGGATGGTTCTCATAAATGGTTCTCATGTGATCCGTATATATGGTTCTCATGTGCAGGGTGGTTTTCATAAATGGTTCTCATGTGATTAACATATATGGTTCTCATGTGTGGGATGGTTCTCATATATGGATTTCATGTCTGGATGGTGTGTTGTCAATTTGGATATAATATTTGTAGAAATTACAACTTTGAACAAGATTATTATCCATTTCTATTTGATCACCCTTCCTGAGTGTTTCATATCACTTTAATACAAGTGATGCTGGATAAAAAGGCATTATGCCCTGCAAGTATTCAATTTTGTGTCACTTACTTTCAAATAAGATTGTGATACATACCTCTTGATAATCAATATAAGTTTGGCCTTTGTTCTCTTATTGTGTTTTTGTTAATGCCTTTTTAAAATTTTACTACAACTGTTACATGTATATACTGGTATATATTTACATTTGTTATTATTCTGATATTTTATTGTTTATTTTTTGTACAAAGATACAGTAATGCTCTAAGTAATCAGCTCCTTAATGACAGCAGAATTATGGGCAACTTTTCAGGATTTAGTCAGAAATATGGCTTGTTGCCATTCATTGGAAAGTTCTCCCCGAGAGCTTTCCGATGAATGGCAACAAGCCATATTTCCGACTAAATCCTGAAAAGTTACCCATAATTCTATTGTCGTTAAGGAGACTTAGAGCATTACTGTACCATACATTTGCCATCTTCCACAAAATTTCCTCATACCAAATATTATTAGATCTGACATTCTCATTGATTGGTAGCTAGATAATTCATCTTCGTCTATCATTCCATTGTGTTCATTCTTCAGTATTTAGAAATTTAGGTACCATAATTATTTTTTAACCTACTTATACAAATTGTATTCCATGAACCTGAACTTTTTTGGATTTTGTTGTTGCACTGTCAGTGTGTAGGGACTAGACCACTCCTCTAACAAAGTGGTCTGGTCTCTGGATCCAGTTCTCATGCCCAAGCCAATCCAAAGTGGTTTACTTTAACATGAAAAATTGCTTAGTTTAACAAATATTGCAACATAACACTTGAAACTATGTTACATACATTGAATTGTCAGACTGATAACAGGGTTGGCGCTGGACGAAAATTTTCTCTTGCCAAATGAAATTATTTTTTGCCAAATTAAAAAAATATTTGCAAATATAATTGTGCATATAATTGAGAAAATTATCGTGTTTTTATCTTTACCTGAATACTAACCACAGACACAGGTAAAATGAACTAGAAAGGGAAGTTACTATTATTAACAAATATCAGAGTAGCAATAAATATCTAAGCAACACCTTCTGGAAACTGCGTTTAGTTTTGCTACACAGTCATCAAGCGCGCATATTATTTTGCCTTGTATTGCTGCTTAAATCAACGAGCCATCAATTAATCCGTCGTCATTCGCAATCAGCTGATTAACCTATTGTCTTATACTTGCTGGTATTATAACCCTGACATCATAAATGTCGCCATTAATATGCATTGTTACAATGACTACAGGCATCTATAATCCAAAGGAAGGATTAACTGTCAAAACAAATTAAAATTATTACACTGTTGAGGTATCTACATTGAGATCATGTTACAAAGTACTTACAACAGCCTCAATGAAAATTTACAGAACGTCGCTTTTTTCCGACTGTAATTCGGCACGCATAACGAATAACCGATGTTCGATGATGTTTTATGACAAGATAGTTCACATCCCATAATTAAAAACTCACTTGCCAAATTTTTTGCCAAATGAAAATATTTTTTGCCATTGGCAAATTTGGCAAGCGGCAGCACGAACCCTGACTGATATATTCCCATGTCTATATGCAGTTTAAATAGACTATAACTGGAAAATTGTGCCCCTCATTTTATACAAGCGAAATGGTTTTGAAAAATTAGATTATTTGAAAAATGAGATTATTTGAAAATGCAGTTGGAATAGCCTCATATTCACTCCTTAAGTAATATAGATAGGGTTGTGTTCTAATTAGTATGTGTCTTTCACCACTGGTTTGTATTCACGAGCTGGGTTTATTTATAGTCCATGTAGTTTATACGAGGTGACGGATTGAGGCCGTTGGTGCTCGAGATTTAGTCATAACACATTGACAAATACAAATGGAAAATCTGATAAATTGGGTCGATCACATCGTTGGTAGCGTACGTCCTTAACGCTATACCGAAGACACATTGGCGTTGAGCCACTACCAAATAAACTACCTGGTTTATAAAATAAACCCACTTGGTGAATATGGCCCCAAATGTCTAATTTATCACTTATCTTAGGCTAATATTGGTACTACATGTACCATCATATACTGTCAGTCTGACAAGGTATCTTTCTCATTATGAAATAAGCAGTCCATTTAATGTTATGATTTTGTGGTTGACAATTTAAAAGATAGTTACAATTGACATTACACCTTTTCACTAATGTTTTAATCTATCTGTCAATTTGTTAAAAACAACAGATCAATACTGATCAAACAACCGTGTCTGGAAATAAGATATATATAGTCATTGTTTCATTTCCGATTTCATCGATGCATTGCCCAATTAAGGCAAAAGTGGACCGGACCAGAAAGTACCAGATCGAGGGGATTGCACCAGTCAAAATTGGTCCATGAGTGGCAGTCATGGTCCAGGGAAAGAGAGGACCGGTCCAGTATGGTCCATGCTGCATCCCTATTGGTATGCAATACATAATTTGATGACGAAAGTAACCCTCATTCATTTAACATTCAATTTTATTGACCTGGAACTAATTTTAAATAACTACTATATTTGGTGCCTTCATAGTGAAATCATCTTCTCCTATAATACATTTTGGTGCCCATGTACCTATGATGTAGGATATTATTTTTTAACATACTGAAAATGTCTAACAGGCATCATGTTGATGTAAGGAATTACATACAATTGTCACCCACTTTCTTGATTTACAATACAGTAAAGAACCTTTTTAGTTTGTGACAATAACAATTATTACCTAGCCATCATGCAAACTAATGGATTAACTTGGATTTAATGATGAACTTAGAATCAGCACCAAGAGTTTTTTGTTTGTTTTAATATTTTTATTCAGATCTAACAAGAGTTAATGGGTAGTTTTCTCAGAAACTTCAAAGTCCTAATTCTTATATAAGTTTGTTAAAGGTACTCAATCCGATTAAGAACCCCTAAATTACTATTTCTTTGGCTTCGGGGGTGAAAAAATATTTGATTCCAGTCGATGAACCCACACATTAAAGCTCAGTGATCAGATATTTATTTTTGAAATCCGTTAATTTCTCAATATTTGGGCCTGTAATTTAGTCTGTCTCGTGGTCAAACAGACAAATTGCGAGTGTAAGATGAATAACCCTAAAATTAAATTGTTAGTTATTAACAATAATAACCACTTGATTTTAGAGTTATCCATCTTACACCAGCAATTTGTCTGTTTGACCACAAGGCAGACTAAATTACTGGCCCAAATCTTGAGAAATTAACGAACTTCAAAAATCGATATCTGATCACTCTGAGCTTTGATGTTTGGTTCCTCGACTCAATTAAATATTTTTTACTCCCGAAGCCAATGAAATAGTAATTTAGGGGTGCTTAATCTGATTGAGTGCCTTTAATATATTTTGAGAAATAACTTTACTGAAGTGACTCAACAGCCTAAATTTACAATAGGCTGATAAATAGTTATATACTGACTCTATATACCTTGAAAAAACTCATTGAACTAATACAAATGACAAATGGAACTCAGAAAATGGATTCCTTTTTCCCCACATAATGTAATAATGAAAAGCATTTTTGGATATAATACAAATAAAGGGCATTGGTGAAGGAACTTGGAATAATATAGATTTTCTGTCATTGTTATATCATCTTTGATCATATAGATTTTTCTTGATAAATCTATTCTGATCCTTGGAAAGAAATAGAACAGAAAACCACAGACCAGGTACATGTACTAGGATCGAAGCATAATGTTAATGTATGGTAATGTATGGTGAATGGGATTATATTTGGTTCAAATTAATTTTCTTATCATTGCCACTGTATTTCTAGTCATTACTTATGATTTCACAAATTTAATCTAGTAACAATGATTATGGATTCAAGAATAATCAGTCTAGTCATAATTTGCTTGTCTTAGTCATAATTTACCTAATCAGTCTAGTCATAATTTGCTTGTCTTAGTCATAATTTACCTGCATGGTGAAACAAGAATTTATTCTCTTTTTGTTAATTTGTTTTCATTTTCTGCATTTTACAGTTTGTTTAAAATTTAAAAGTTTTGAATATTTGAAGATGTATTTATGTTTCAATACCTTCAGTTATAACAGTGACTGTTTATAACAGTTAATGTACCATACAAAATTTTATTTAAAGGTACTCAATCCGATCAGTTTCAAGTTATAAAAAAAACATTTCTTTAAAATAATGCTTTAGTTATCAGAATTGATTAATCACAACAAAATAATGCTAACCATTGTCAACTATGGTATAAAATTTCCCAAAACGTGTTATTCATCAACATGTTCTTCAACGAAATTTGGCCCTATTTTCAATACAAAGCCACTTGATTTTAAAGTTATCCATATTCATCTGCAATTTTCCATGTTATATACCATTTGAAAGAGGAAGCTCCAAAACATTGTATTACAAGAAAACCATAGTCAGAAATGGTAACGCCACCAAGATTATGGTATTACATATAAATAGAAATTATAAAAAATACATAAAATATTTTGATAACAATTGCGTTTAAACAAGTAATCCTTCAAATTATTACTAACAAAGTAAACGACTGTGGGGTCACTCAACAGATTATAAAGACTTGGACATAGTATACTGTAAATACTAAAATTTAAATGAAATAATTAAAAGATAAAATTTAGCAAGTAGTAAAAGTTAATTTTCTCATTTTTGTTTTGGTTAAATAAAGCAATAATTTAAATGTAACATTTGGTTTAAAAAAAATGATTGACCGTGGCTCTTCCAATAATTGCGCGACTGACCTGGTCAATTGTTCTTAAGAAGTTGTTTTGAGAATTACTATGGAGGGAAATAGTTGTGGCTGTGGCTTCGCAAGTAATTACCTTGGTGACGTGATGTTAACAAATCTGAACTCCAGTTAACCAAGGACGCTTCATACCAAATATAAGGTGAATTATTAATTCTTTAGAAGTTGTTTTAAGATTTACTATGGAGGGAAAGAATTGTGGTGCTGGCTTCGCAACTATTTGACCTCATTGTAACAAATATAAATATTAGTCACTCAGGCAATAGATGTATCTATTCTGTATATTAACTTATTGGGTCTTACGTGTCTTGAGATGTCGAAATAGTTTTCGATGGACAGATCGCGCAAAGGACCCACGCCAATCTTCTCTGTTGGGATTCCAATTGTTGGCTCATTAAATAGGCACATATGCTTAAGATACAGTCGCACGTTCCCGTAAGTCGGGTTTTGATTCCAGTTAATGAAAATATCATTGAAATAATCGGTTTCCCCCAATAAACATCCATATATTGAATATCCATGTTTTGGAGCAGAATTAGGCAGTCCATATTGGACGCCATCATGGAATTTATTTTGTTTTAATTTTCACACATAATTATTAGTTATATGGATGGAGTTCTCATTAAACCTCACATCCTTGTATTGGTTACAGTAATACCAAAAGTAATTGACCACTTAACCACATCAGAATTATTGGTAATTTTTCAGGATTTGAAATCCTGAAAATTTACCAATAATTTTGCTGTGGTCAAGTGGTCAATTACTTTGGACATTACTGTATGAGGATTGAGTTATCATTAAACCTCAAATCCTTATATTGGTTACAGTAATGCCCAAAGTAATTGACCACTTAACCACAGCAGAATTATGTATTTTTTCAGCATTTACAATCCTCAAATTACCCATTATTCTGCTGTGGTTAAGTGGTCAATTGCTTTGAATATTACTGTATGATGATTGAGTTATCATTAAACCTCAAATCCTTATATTGGTTACAGTAATGCCCAAAGTAATTGACCACTTAACCACAGCAGAATTATGTATTTTTTCAGCATTTACAATCCTCAAATTACCCATTATTCTGCTGTGGTTAAGTGGTCAATTACTTTGAATATTACTGTATGATGATTGAGTTATCATTAAACCTCAAATCCTTATATTGGTTACAGTAATGCCCAAAGTAATTGACCCTTTAACCACAGCATAATTATGGGTAATTTTTCAGGATTTAGAATCATGAAAAAATACACACAATTTTGCTGTGGTTAAGTGATGAATTACTTTGGACATTACTGTATGTAGATGGAGTTAAACCTCACATCAGTGTGTTGGGGATTTGGACCTTGACTTGGGACCTTTGGTTTTTAACGCAACAAATGCGCGTACACCTTATACACAAATTTTTTATGTAACCAGAGTTTTTCTTGGATAAGATGAGTTTGAAGCCTGCTTACATTTCAAAATGTTGTCAGTTTTGTATTTTCTGCAGCGGATCTCGACGCGTTGAAGCAAAAGTTACAAAAGATAAAATGTGTATGTGACGAGACTATAATACAAATGAAAAAAATAAATTGAGGGAGGGGTGGGCGATACAGGGAACTAAGGGTTGAACCGATATAAATTTGTAGAGCAATAACGACCAATGTTGACATATTATGCATATCAACTCTACTGTTGCAACAAGGCTATAAAATAGGGGGGTGTCAGAATCTTAGTCATCTCTATATAGTGCCAGAATAGTCATTTATGGAGTTCTATAAGATGTTGGGTTGGTTATATGGACTCGGAGAAAAAAGGGGTTTGTACCGATGAAGTTGATGAACTGACATAAATTAGTGGATCGATGTTGCCATGTAATGCATCGTGATCGACTGTACTAAAGCAGCAATTATATAAAATTGGGGGGAGGGGGGGGGGGGGGGGGGGGGGGGGGTCTGAAATTATCTCTATAGTTGGCACCAGGATTATATAGAAAGGAATAGCAATTGATATACATATACGGCATACTATAGTAATACCATAGACATATAAGTACAAGTATCACGAGATAAAATATTACGTAACATGACTATATATACCGATGAAAGAAATAAATAAATTGGACCGGGATTAGAGGTTGGGTTGGTTATATGTGGATAATTGGATATGGAATTCATACCGATGAAACGATACAAATTAGTGGAGCGATAAAGACACTTAGTCAGGCTACGCGGGGGAAATAGGGGTTGATACGATAGACCAAAATAAATTTGTCGAGTGATAATGACCAATGTTGACGTATAAAGTAACGCGACTGTACTGTCACACAATTATCAGGTAGAACCGGTCAAATATGACAGGGTACAGCACGTAATTATTTCCTAGATCGAAGAAATGATTTTTTTTTT
The DNA here is from genome assembly GCA_032622095.1 of Siphonodentalium dalli. Lineage (NCBI taxonomy): Eukaryota > Metazoa > Mollusca > Scaphopoda > Gadilida > Siphonodentaliidae > Siphonodentalium > Siphonodentalium dalli. The sequence continues at coordinate 77,695,842 of CP136065.1, read as the reverse complement.
TCGATGATAAAATTTAACAATATTACATTAAACAATTTGCCATTAAAATCGATTTATGTCTATAAAACTGTCATTTTTCAAAATTTTGAGCTGAAACTTGGTGTGTATGTGTATAATACTACTATATTCTTAAAATGACAGAGTTCAGCGCGTAATTATGTTTTAGATGGAAGAAATTGAATTTGTTTTCGATAACAAATTTACAGCGTGTACGGCCTACGGGTCATTGAGTATGCTCAATTTTTGTAAACAAACTTTTGTCAATAGCCGTTTTGGTCAAACTAAACCTTCTTCGACCGGGACAGCAGATCCGAATAGTAGCTAAGATGTATTTAGATAGAATTATCAAAAGAATATGACCGATCAGGGTACATTTTAACAGAATAGAGTGGAGAAATCTTGGTGATAATTCCAGAAAATAAAGATGTAGGAGAATCACAATTAAACTTCCCACAATGCACTTCACTAAACCAGGGGTTCTAAATGGGTAACACATTATTTTCAGTCTATCAGATTATTTATATTTTCAACAACAAGTGACTTTAAGTTTACAATTTCAGCCTGTCCTGACTCTATCGATACGATTTAACACATTTTCAAAAACGTATTATACACCGGTGGCGTTAACTTTACAATTTAAGCATCTACGTGATTCTATCGGTACGATTGCGTAAGGTACAAACAAGAATACATCAGGGGCTCCCAATGGGTTATATATTATTTTCAGTCTATCAAATTATTTATATTTTCAACAACATATTATTACACCGGTGACTTTAAGTTTAAAATTTCAGCCTGTCCTGACTCTATCGATACGATTTATCATATTTTCATAAACATATTATACACCGGTGGCGTTAACGTTACAATTTCGGCATCTACGTGATTCTATCGGTACGATTGAGTAAGGTACACAAAATCTCCAAGAATACCATTCGCCCTGTCCACCACACAATATCAAACTCACAGAAGCTAGAAACACCACAGGTGGCGTAATTAACTGATCCGCTTGAATAAACTGGGAACATGTTGCTTTTGTTGAGGTACTATTATAAAGGTGTGTCCTGCATTTACTTTTGATCTTGACTTTACTATAAAGTCTATTATACTCAATGGAAGAGGAATAACTATCTATTTGTTTGAATTTTGATGCATTCTGGGTTGACAAGGGGGTGGAGTCTTGAAATGAATCTCTACCACTTGGGTTTTTTTATTTGCTCTTCCAAATGGTATATAATATGGAATAATGTGATCTGGGCATTCAAAATTAAGTGGGGCTTTAATAATATTTGTCATAAAAGGTGACATGGACCCCACAGACCATCTTTAGATTTGTTTTAATCATTTTTCTTTGTATATGTATTGTACATATTTATATATGCTTCTATTTCTATTTCATTCTATTCTGCTATCTAGACATGGGCTCTAATCCTCTTGCATATATATCTGTGGATTATTGCCAATCCTAAATATACCTATTTTCTTTTATGTAACATCTACATGTGGCTAGGTGTGAATATGTAGCCAATAAAAATACTATGTTGAATTGGATATTTGGCAATTCGAGATGGAAACAGTTTGTAACCAGCCAGCTTGCAGACTCATTCACAAACGGTTTTCATGCTTGATTACCCGAATATCCATCAATATGTACAGGGTATTATTATCCCCATTGTCATTCAATACACCAATAAATTACATTGGGGATAAACATAACCCCTGTATGTTTTGTTGGATATTCGGTTAATTCAATCCACCAATAAATTAAAAGAAATTTTTTGAGAACCACAATACATGCTTTGAATTGAGATATCATTTTTGCTGTGGTAACAGTGGGGTTAGTTGTAACAGCGCCAGAACAATTTCCTGCTAACTGTGTCAATAGAAAACTAAAGTAAGCAGCTCTCAACCAATCAGACCTGTTCAACAAAGATTCGGGTATATCCTGTCTACCCGGCAGGCAGAGATTAACGACTTGGCCGGCGGAGATTATAGTCCATATCAAAACACCTGGGTCCAGTGTTGTCACAGTCCATAACTGTTGGTGGTGAATAACGTTTAATAGCGTGAGCCACATTCAGTTTATTTATTTTACACGTTTTATTATTTGTTTGTAAAGATGTATTATGAATTATTATCAGTGTTTTAAGTAGAGTTCACTACTGAATATATATACTGTTAGATTCCCTGGTCTGACATAAACACGATGGCAAGCACACAAGTGAACGTAAATTATATTCCAAATACTAGAGGTGGAAAGTATCTGGTATATGATGACTACAAATTCTCCGTTAAATCAAGGAGAAATGATCGAATTCATTGGCGATGTTGTAAGAAAGACTGCCGTGCAACCACCAACACTGAGAACGATATGGTGATATCCAACAGCGGCAACCATAACCACGAACCTGATTTCAACCAAGTAGCAGCAGATTCCTGGATTGCAGACCTCAAAAAGCTTGTTAAGACAAGTAACAAGCCAGTAAGGAAGTATGTACTGAGTAAATTTAATTTCGCATTCTCATTAATCTGGTAACGCTCTTTATATTAGTATTCAGAAAGAAAACTAAGCAAGTAATAACTAAAGTAAAACTGGTGTAATGTTATATTATATATATTATAATTATTATTAAAGAATAGAGAATACTAAGCAAGTAATAACTCTATTAATGTTTATAATTTAACCATGCTATTTTTTCTCTCCAACAGATCTTCGAGCAGACGAGACCGACCCTGAAATTATAGCGAAAATCCCGACATATTACAACGTCAAAACAGCATTGTATCATGCCAGAGCCGAAAACCATGCAGCCAAAGTTACCAATTCATCGTTCAGGAGTCGACCTTCCTGGTGTATACAAAACAACAGCCAACAACCACAACTTCCTACTAGCCGATGACGGAGAGACTGAAAAGATTCTGATATTCGCGACCAGAGAAAATCTAGAAAATTTAGCTGTTGCCGGAACGATCTTCTGTGATGGAACGTTTGAGAAAAGCCCAACGATCTTCTTTCAACTGTATACGATACATGCATTCGTCGCCGGAAAGATGTGCCCTTTGGTGTATGGCTTACTTCCCAACAAGACCCAACACACATACCAACGTTTCTTCAGGTTGATAGATTTCCTGAAGAAAGAGCAACCTTACCAGGAAGCAACCGTCATCCAATTGAGAGCGGGTGGAAGGATTTGCCCACGCAAGATGCGATATCGCAAAGTTGACAATTCCATCAGACATTTCAAGAGAGTTTTCGGCGCAGGCGAAATAGATATTCTCGAATACATGGATTCAGTATCAAACATTAATGTGCTATAATTCATGTTATGTTATATTGATAGTATTTGTTATATATATATCTTGAGTATTTAATAAATTTGTTGAAATATATCACATGTGCATTTCTTCGTTCATAATGCAACTTCCGGTGTCCGTTCAGTGGCGGGGTTAATATGTGTGTGGATAGGGCGAATATCGGCCTTTCGTTAGACACCAAAATGAGCCCTCTACGCGCTGTATTCCTCGAGATTTGAATTTTCCAAAAACCCCAATTATCCTCATCGTCCGGCCGCTCATCGTCGTCGAAATTAGCCATCGCCACCAAAGATTCAACTTGAACTACAATTACATCGCCACCCTAAGTAATCGACACCATAACCACAGCAGAATTATGGGTAACTTATCAGGATTTAGTAGGAAATATGGTTTGTTACCATTCACCTGAAAGCTCTTCCTGAGAGCTTTCCGATGAATGGCAACAAGCCGTATTTCTGACTAAATCCTGAAAAGTTACCCATAATTCTGCTGTGGTTATGGAGTCTATTACATAGGGCATTACCGGTACTGTATATGCATGAACAAATTGCGATATAGTCATACTCATATACCCCACATGACCACAAGTTCACTCCCTGTATACATATTCACCACATGATCATGCAGACACTCATCATGCAGACACTCATTGTATACTTATTCACCTCACCATTGGTCATATGGTTACTCCCTGTATACAAATTTGCTTATAGCCACTCAGAAATATATATTGACCCAGTTACTCAAGGTATACATATACACCTCACCAATGGTCATACTTCCCTACCAGATATATCAATGAACTGCACACACAACTATTTATCCACTCCAACTATATACATCTCATTCATGACAATTCAGTCACTCACTGTATACCCACACATGCCATTCATGATTATACAGCCACTCCTTGTATAATTTTACACACACCAATGACAATGCAGGTATGCTTACACACTTCCAACAATAACCGTATATTCTATGTACACATATACACACCACTGTATAAACCATACAACCACCCCCTATTTATCCAATAAACCCACCAACGACCATACAGCCAACACAGGTATTCATATACATTATACACCTACGTATGACCGTACAGTCACTACATAGACACAGCACATGTGACAATGTAGATACTTTTTATACCCATCCACCACATTCATGACAATTAATTGACACAGGCTATACTTGTACACCCACACATGATCAGTCATTCCCTGTATGTATATTCACCTCTGACATGACATACGGCCATGCATCGTATGACCATTCACCGTATGACCATTCACCAAATCACGGTCATGTAGTCACACCAGGTAAACAAGTAAACCCCACCCACACCTTCTTTAAAAATTCATCCACCTGTATACTAATATACCTCACCATGGCCATACCTTGCAGTCATTCTGTGTATACATATACACTTCATCAATGGCCTTACAGCCCTTCCAGATATAACAATACACCGCTCCCATGCAGTCACCACTCCAGTCACATTGCTTATACACATCACCCATGACATTCAGCCACTCACTGTATACCCATACCGCACACTCACACTCATGATTATACAGCTGCTCCCTGTGTATCTAGATGCATGCCAGATACACACACACACCCATACACACGAATAAAAGGGCACTGCCAATAAACCCATTTGCCCTGCCAATGACCAACCAGTCACTTCATGTGCCAATGACCAACCTGTCATTTGATGTACACAAACATCATCCATGACATACCACAACTCCCTATCCAAGTACATGATCATACAACCAACACTGTACATGTACACCCACAAATAACAATATAGCCACTGAATGGAAATCTAACGCATTACCATCACATCACTCCATGTATGCCACACATGACAATGTAGCTACTATTTATACTATTACACCACATCCATACAGCAACATTGGGTATACTCATATGTATACTCGCTGTAACGTCAAACACATCACCCATGGATCATACAGCCACACACTGTATACCTACAGCTACACCAAACACACACACACACACATGAACATAAGGGCACTCCCTAATATACTCGTATGCCTATCAATGACCACCCAACTACCTAAGGTATACATATACAATTCAACCATGACCATACTATAATATTTGAAAAATGTTTCATTGGAATGTGTGACTGGTATTGAGTCCTTGTCAGTGCTAATTCACAGACAAAAACAGTCAAATGTGAAATATATAATCCACATCTTTGACATGGCAACTCTGTTTTGGTGACATCTTATTGTATAATCGATCCGCAGATGTGACAATAGAAGGTAAGGTTGGTACCTACACTTGAGCGCGGGTATTTTTGTTTGTTTTGTAAACCACTCTTTAAGGTGGAACATTTTAAGGTTACTCAAACATATTTTTCTATAGATACACACATTCTGCCTTCATTAGTGGATAATTATACCTCCGACGAACTACGAACATCAAAGTGTCAATTATTTGTGATAAAATGATAAAATTGGATATGAGCTGGAATTAAATGTATTGGAGAGCATTCTGCTTTACGATTGTATGTTTTGAATAAGGATGATTCAACTGGTCGATAAATACATTCATCTGAGGGGGGGAATATGTGCATTTATAAAAAAAATACATGGTCTGGTTTGGTGATACCGTCCGATTCATGATACCAGGTACAATGGAGTGTTATTTTCTTGAATAACAGTCAAAGCATTGTTTCCTGAACATTTTTAAAAGAAAACAGTAGAAATTGCATTTTTCATCAATCCTTGATACATTCCTTTGTCAGTGCCAGATTGATTTATTGGCTGCATTCTAAATTGGTGTATCAATTTTATTTTTTAATATACATTTTCACTCATTTAAAGAGGTAGTTTTTACAAAGTTCAATTATTGTAACCTTTAAAGTGATGTGAAACACTATAAGAAGGGTGATCAAATAGAAATGTAGAATAATTATGCTCAAAGTAGTTATTTTTACGAATATATTTCCAAATTTTCAACAAACACCGTCATTATATGTTATTGTGGTGGTTGACAGTAACATGGTGTGACATTGACGGCTTGGAGTTTAACTGAGTCGCAAAGTGACGAGTTTGAACATACGTTCCAAGCTGTCAATGTCACACCATGTTACTGTCAATCCACCACAATAACGACTTCTTCTTAGAAACTGATGATTTTTTTTTTCAGTGCAATTGTTTTCTGTTACAAAATGACATGGCATTGGAAATATTTGCAATAGGAACTCAGACATCAGACCACACACCTACCTGGACCTTTATTTGGAAGACCCCCCCCCCCCCCACTCATACTCTTGACAAGTGGGCCAGTTTCTACCAAATAAAATTCTTATGTATATCATCATTGGAGATATTTGTATCAGATATTTTCTGCTGACTCCTATGATTTGTGTTGCGTGTCATGAGCTGATGTTGAAATTATTTTGTGTGATAAAACTTACTGATTGCAGCTATTGTATATTATATGCTGTGTGATCTCACTACTCAATTGTGATGACTGTTAATAATGTTTTTATTAAATCTATCATGAAAAGTTGCTTTGTAGAATTCTTAATCCCACTTGGAACAGTAAGGGTTAATTGGGTTGACAAAATTCAAAGATGTCTACACCACTGTCAAGTTCGATGATTATATTCTAATAATAATAATACACCCACTACATTCACACAATTAGTGCCCGTAAGAATCAGTACAAATCACCATATAGCTTAAACAAACATTTCCAAGGTTTATCAATCAATAACTCTTCATAAAAAGCAATGTACCACCTGCTTCACTTTAAGCCAATCACTTGCAAGCACTCCCTTGTACTTTCATTCTGAGCTACTGTGCCTAAATTGTGCACATTTCTGATCTAATATATGTACATAAGATAATATTAATTCAAATTAATCTACCATCTTCCTGGGAAAATTCTATGAATAGCACATGTGGTTAACATTAACATTAGCTGTTAAACTCTTCTGGATTTAACTGACTTATTTAAGTTATTAATAATAATGTTGTCCCATTCTGTTAAAGGTACTCAATCCGTAAAGACGGTCCCCATCTCAACAGATTCCAACAACAACAATCCGATCAGAGGGTCCTATATTACTATTTCTTTGGCTTTGGGGGTAAAAAATATTTTATTCGAGTCGAGGAACCCATCAAACAAAGCTCAGAGTTATTAGATATTGATTTTTGAAATTTGTTAATTGCTCGAGATGAGTACTAATAACTGCCGTCAATTTGGTAACCTGCTCGAGATTTTACGCCAAAACTCTATTCAAACAGACAAGGATGGATAACTCTATAATCAAGTGGTAATAATAACGAAATTTTGACTGTCTTCTGGGCCAGAAAGAATTCCCGATAATGAAAAATAACAGATTTCTAAAATCGATATCTAACAAATCTGAGCTTTGATGGGTGACTTCCTCGACTCGAATCAAATATTTTTGACCCCCGAAGCCATTGAAATAGTAATTGAGAGGAGTTTTATCGGATTGAGTTATACCTTTAAGTTTTGAGTATAACAACAGGTAAAATTATTTTTATTAAAGAACCAAATCTAATTTTATTCTCACAAAAGAGGCAGAAAACACCTCAGTTGTATGATGTGCTATGTTATGGCTCATGCCCGTGTAAAATATACTATGCCAAAAGCCATGTGAACCCATGTAAATTCAAAGTAAAGGCATGGTGAACCACAATTACAGTATATTCTGGTAAATACTGGTGTATTACCATTACATACAAAACATAAATAAACTTGGGAGCCTGTGTACCAGCAGATTGATTACAGATTGATTGCATGGACTCCCATGTGCACGTACATTGAAGAGTTGTTTCAATTTTTGTGCCCCAGCATTCTGAAAGAAAAGGGGGACTATAGAAACGGGTTCAGTCCGTACACACATACATCCATGTGTTCGTTCGTCCGTACATCCGTTTAAATTGTCCATCACACTTCTGAGTGCATTGATGGTGTAATTATTTACTACATATTTCATCTCAGATATTTGAAACTTCAGAATATTGTTGCCCAAATATTGAATACAAGCAGGTTAGCCCGCCACTGGCGTGGTTCGTCTCGTGGCTTTGTTCGAAAGAGCAATTGCAACAGATTCCGAGACACGTGTGCTGCACCTAGGTGTAAAATTTCGTCGAAGTTGCCATTTCCGCGGTGTTTTGCTAGCCCGAGCGATTTGAGAGAAAAACCAGTGTGTTTATGAAACATTCAAGAACATATTTATTTTAAATATATATAATAATGCCTGCGCTGCATGGTGCTTCTAAAACGACGTGAATAACCATCTTGAATATAGTCAATTTTCAACAACTAATACAACCGGTATTAACAATGTTTCGCAATAAATATGTTTTTGAATGTTTGATACGCATAATGGCTTTTTTATATATATATATATGTTCAGATTATTGGAACACTGCGAAAAAGACAAAAAAATAAAATATAACGGTACTTTTTGTTAACAGCATCAGTTTACCCTAACAGCATCATAGCAATTCAGCAGTCCTGACCCAATCGCATCATAGCACATTAGCAGGATCACTTGGCCAGGGGTGTTACTATAGAGAATGAAGTGGGTGTAATTATATTATTATATATCCCAGATAGCATGACTACGTTGGGCCAACGTTGGCATAATATCGGCACGGTTGGCATTATAGGTTTGGTTGCATGCATAGGGTTGACGTTGTTGGTCATTGGTTGGTCCAGCGTATTTCTATACCCAACCGTTGAAAATGTAAATCGGTCCAACATTGGCCCGACGCGAACATCATCGTGCCAACGGAATTATCTGCAGTAAAATTGGTTGGGTTGGCGTGGTTGGCCAAATGTATTAGTCCCAGTCGTTGCGTTGGCCCATGCATGCAACATTTGGTAAACGCCAACATGAACATGGAATTTACTTTGCACAATGCATTGGTTGGGTTTACATCGTTGCAATCCATGCAACAGTTGGAATTATAACGTTGGTCCAATGTGATACATCTCAACGATATGTGGATACTTTTTGTTCAGTAAACACATGTCCAATCGTTACTGACACAATATATGCAACGAGTTGTCATACTATAACTGTATGGTGTCGGTTGGTATAATCGTTGGACCAACGTTGTAATGCAAATTTTAGCAAATAAAAGTTTCTGTAATTTGGAATTCAAGGATGTGTTCGTTATTTAGATGCCACCATCGGTCACCGGGCCGTTATTTGAGGTCGATTTACGTTTGTGGTTTAAAATTTACTTAATTATTTTCCCAATTAATATAATTCTAGGAATCGCAAAATTCTGAATGTTTGCACGGCATATGCCTACATATAAGTTATAGCGGAGAATACATAATTATATGACTGGCATGCATATTAGTTTCTCACAAACTTACACCAAATAGTGACATTGTGGCTGACGATGGTAGCTAAATTATGAACGGGTTATTAGATGCCAAAAACAAAATAAAATTGCCCAACAATGTTGGCAACATCACGTTAAGCAATTTAGTTTGAGGTTCCAACGTTTTCCCTCCGCTGAGTCAACTTTATGCCAACCAATGGGCTTAGTTTTCAATTACGTTGGGCCAACCATGCGGTCTGGATATCAACATTGGGCCAGCGCTCTGTATATGTCGGACAACGTATAGCCCAATACGTTGGCCCAATGAGCAAAATTTCGTTGGCCCAACCATTTAGAGGGTGGTTGGCCAAAATGTCATGCTATCTTGGATATACATGTAGTGTATACTTTTGGCCATATATGCTGCATGTTTACTGTTGAATAAGCGTCACGCATGCAATATCCGCTGCATATATAGGGACGAGTAGTGAGACCGGGGCATGTTGGAGCGTGGGGTACATTGAAGCACCCACCTCTCTTGTAAAAAACAGCATTAATTAAAGCATTAACAATTGTCACGTATGTGTGGAAATGACTCTTGTATGCACAAATAACACAAAACATCTGACTATTCTAAGAATGGTGTAAGAGATATGCACAAAAATTATTTTTGGGGGATATAAAGTATTTTTTTTTTCGATTTTCAGGTTTAATCAATGTACAAGAGAAAATTTCAGGACGTAAAATGTGTATATTGTGTCAGTTGATTAAGTTTCATTTAATTTCGATCAAAAAAAATAAATAATAATACCGATTAATTAGTGGCTTTCGAAGATGGTTATACCATTAGACCCATTTCCACGTTCGGGGCATTTTGGAACACGCTATGCATGGTGTCCCCATAGTGCGCTTACAGGAAACCCGCATCAGAATTATGCGTCGATATGGTATAACTAACCAGAATTATGGAAAAAAATCAGATGGAATTATGGATGAATGCATTTTAGTTGCTTGCAACAATGTCCTAAATATTATTTCAATACGTTTTCGTTGATGAATAATTATTTGTGTGGCAAATGGGGAGATTTGTATCTACAACATTAAAACCCCCTTCAAATTTTACACTGCTACTTCCCTCATGTTTGTGAAACGACGTTTTCATTGAATGTGTTGCAATGATGACGATTTCTCGAACATATATTGATTTCCCGGACTCAGATATTATGTTTTATACTAGCAATTTAATATAGTTCTTGAATTATATTAGTACGTGGTTTTACCTCTACATACATTGATTTCATGTGTGTTCCTTACATGCTCAGTGTTCTGACTTGTAAACCCCAGTTGATGATCCAAATGCCCCTGGTTTCAAACAACCCGGGGTATATGTTGGAATTTATTTTTCCACCTTTTCTATGTAATAAAAGCGAAATAGATCATATATAATTATATGCCTTATTTAAAGTGTTTTGGTGTACTTTATAATAATAGTTGAACAAATTAAGCAATGCGGACCCATGCTCACATTTCCCTGTAAGTGTAATTTAATTAAAATGTTCAACGTGACCCGCTCTCCCCTAAACATATTGAATGTTTCAACTGTACTCGGTTTCCCATATTCAACCAGGCCAAATGTCCGGCCAAATAGCATTTTCACCCCATCCATGTTAGAATTCTTAACTGCTAGTAAAATATATGCTCTAATTGGTTTCTTGTTTTGATTGGCAGTCTTTGACTGACACTCGGAGGGACCTTAGGCACTAATTGCTTGTTGGAAAATCAAACTACGAGAACAATTTCAACCTATATAGTTTTGGTTTGAAATGTCTTTAATGTAATTGGGTGACGCACATGCATGGACTTTAAACATTTTGACCAAAGTTGTGGGGGGGTCCAGATCATGCACCCATGTCACCAAAAATCTGCTCAGCGTGTGAAACAATGTGGTTAATTAGAACCATAATATAAGTATAAGGGATGTAGTGCTGCTCGGAGAGGTAGCTTGCGATGTGAAGAGAGTGGTTGGGGAACTAACCCCGGGATTATCGAAGGCGCCGAATGGTATATATAGCTTGCGATCTGAGCCGATCCCAATTTAAGCCCCTAATCTTTTTCATCATTTAACTGCAAGCTCAGATACATGTATATATAGTCCACATAATTGTATCCAGCTCTCCCGTCGTCAGATAATTATCGTGAAACATCACGCATCGATAGCTCCCAATATCTAAAACGCGTTAAATTATTTGAACACACTTTGGTACGACATTGTATGTGTACGTTATTAGTATCCCTTGAGTTGCGCGGAGTGGGTTGAACCGAGCGCATCCGAATACTCTAATTTTGCCTTACAATTTATGTGAGGACCTTATTAATTACCAGCAACTCATTAAAACAACCAATTTAAGAATTTTACTCCCATTTACCGTTTACCCAAATGCAAACAAAATACAAACAACGCAAAACAACCCCACCGCCTTGTATAGTATAGTAATACTAGTATGTGAGCAATACATTTTATGTGAGGACTCCCGCCTCGAGTCATAGTCATATGCTTTTTTATGTATTAAACTCAGAACAGACTGACTCCATTCAGGTGGGTAATATCCGGATTTTAAAATGATGTTGAACGTTTCTGCTGGTATGAACAACTTTTAGAGTTATTCCCCATATGTCAAATGTCAATAACAGCTGCATTATGAACAACTTCAGAGTTATTCCCCTTATGCAAAAATGTCAATTATAGCTGGTATGAACAAGTTTAGAGTTATTCCCCTTACGCTGAATGTCAATGTGTTCTCACCACTGGTCATGTGAGATAAAACACCATTAATTAACAGTCACTTAATTTCCATTCATTCAATTGAATTTGGTGAATTTCATATATTACGATCAATTTATTATCAGAACAGATGAATGAATGCTTATATTATCTTTAAAACCAATCGCTTTGTTCTTCCTCGACATTCTATTTTCCGAATGTCCACTTCGTAATATGATTGTTCGTGTTACTTTCAAGTCCCCATTGAGACCTTCGATTGTGCATTACTCCGCCCACAATAAACAACATTTGCATAGTGATTATGGACCCCACAGAATACATTTTCTTGTTGACAAGGGTGTGTATCTCATTTGCATATATCAACGTGTAACAGAAACCAGAATGATAGCATACTGTACAGAACGCGAGCTTATAACATGATGAATTCGGAGTTTGAGACAAAAATATTTTGTGGATATATGTGCCCAAAATCCAGATGATGATTTAAAACCCGGCAGTCAGATGCTCGTAGCCCGTTTATATATAACCATGGGTATATGCGAAAAATACACAACGAAAACACACTCCACAGTTTGGATCGATAAGTCTTGCCCTGTGTATTTTGATGTTGAAATTTGTGACAATCGGTCTTCCGTATCATTTCTACAACACAATTATCGTCTTACTTGCAGCACGACTTTATCGTGTGATCGTCACCGAAGCGTTTTCTTTCAGAGTATGGTTAATACATTGCCGCCGGTGAAGTGTATTCTCGGATAAGAAACAAATAGGCCTATGCTAAGGGCAGAAACTAAAGTTGCGAGAGGCACCCCTGGTTGAGTGTGGGATATTTGGCACTCGAGACTTGGTTAGAGGGTTTTCGTTGGGGTGGTCTCCACCTTGGAATTTCCAAATGCACCCCACCCCATTGAACCACACCAAACTCATAAGTTTGCGTAAATCAATTTGCACCCCCCCCCCTTTGATTTTTCCCAAATGTTCCCTCACAGACTACCAGATAGTAGACTATTGCAAATGAACCAGTAATATTGTGGCCACTTGTCGTGCGGGGGGGGGGGGGGGGGGGGGGGGGGTGCAAAAGATGGTTCGGCCCAGTATAAGATTAAAACATCTTAACATCCAGTGGTATAACACCACACAAATTTACACCCCGATCTATTTTTTCTTAAATTAATTAGCGAGTAACTACTGGCAAGGACACAGAGCACACGCACGGGTCGGCCGATTGTTAGGCCCGATGTGAGAACATTTTTGAAATATGAACATGAACATTTGACAATCCTATAGCATAGACCGGCCTCAAGTTTTCCAATTCTGGGAAATTATTAACCTGACACTCACCCATAGGTTTCAAAATTGCCAACTGATGGACATTTGAGTCCATAATTTTGCAAATGAAAGGGAAATATGCAAATGTTGGTCTAAAAACAACAAATTCGTCACTAAGAAAGTGTTGGAAAATCAAACTACGAGAACAATTTCAACCTAATTTTGGTGTGAATTTTCCAATTAATTTTGCTCGGGGTATTAGGTATGACTACAATTGGGGGGTAAAACCCCTGCATAACCACCCCTGTCGACAAGTCCCTACTTGACACCCCATGCTAAATAATCGATACTAAGTTATGTTGGGTGGCACCCGGGGGGGGGGGGGGGGAGGGGGAGGGGGAGGGGCTACATCCCAGCCCTGTCGGGGAGTCATAGCCATCCCCCGTCGGTGAGTTATGTAACCCGGCAGCTAAAGCCCGCCCCGCCCCCCCCCCCCCTGTCGGGGATATCCTGGTGCCACCCCCTTTTGAAATCATATAAAACTTTTAAAGAAGAAGACCACATATTGAGCAGAAATCAGGGGGAAACGAGCTCTCGTAACCACAAAGGTGCACTAAAGAATTCCCAAGAAATCCAAATTAGATGCAACCGCATATTGTATATATATGGTATCATTCTGTTTGCCTCTCTATATCCAGGGACGTGGCTATATGGTTTCCGTTAGGGGGTGTCCACCATGGGAAATTCCAACTGCACCCCCTTGAATCAGAATCACCCCAAACACAAATTCCATTTGCACCACCCCCCTTGTACATCAGTGCTCACGCCTAATATCCTATATATATATATTTTTTTAAACATGGTTCTATATTCCAGGTTTGAAAATTCAGATAGTTTAACCTGAACAATTGCATAAATCATAACATATAATGGTCTAACTCCAGACAAATTACCACGGATACGGGCAAGAGGCGGGGACACACCGGGTTGACCATGGTTCTTCGGCCCGGTGTGAGAAAATTTTTAAAACTATAAAAGAAAATATTAAATCCTAGCATGCATCTAGACTGGTCTCAACTGAACCTTTCCTGGTGTTGGAATTTTCAAACCTCATATTCCCCCTCAGGTTGGAAAACTCTCCAACTGATGACTATTTCAGTCCACAAGTTTGACCAAATGAAGTAAAATATTGTTTTGTTAAACTAATTAGCAGTTTTGTATTGGCCACGGGGGGAGGTACAATGACAACGATAGTCGGCCCGGTGTGCAATTTTTTTTTAATCTGAACAAGAAAATCTCAAAATCCTAGCATCTAGACTAGCCTCAAACCTTCCTAGAGTTTGACATTTCAAACCCGACACCCCCACTTAGGTTGGAAATTTTCAACTGATGACAATTCCAATGACAATGTTGACCAAATGCATGACAATATTATTTTCTTAAATTAACTAGCAGTTTTTTGACTGGCCACGGGGGAGGGATCAGGACACACATTGTCCAAGTGTTGGAAATTTCCAACCTGTCACCCTCCTAAGGTTGGAAATTTCCGACTGATGACCATTTCAGTCCAAAATATTTACCAAAAATAGGAAAATATGCAAATAAATTGTTTGAAAATCAAACTACAAGAACATTTTCAACTTAATGTTGGTGTGAAATTTCCAACTAATGTTTTGGCAGGTATGAAATTTCCAACTGTTGAACATTTTGACCAAAGTTGGGGGTGTGAGACACCCCAACCCCTGTCGGCACGTCTCTGTCTATATCATATAAATACTTTTTCTAAAAACCCTTAAACCAACTCGACGTGCGATTTCCCATGCGCTCCTGTTGCGCAAATTCTAGTATAAAAAGTGCGTCTATTTCAGACAAAGTTCAAACAGTAAATGTGACCAGACAAGACATAGAAACCGCTAATCTCATATTACCAATCTGACAACACCAGTCGAACATGATTACCTTTCAAAGCAATAACACCGGGCACCATGTTACGGACAACCACAGGCACGCACACCATGGATAAATACACGGTAAAAAGAACGGCGTTTTTTTTTTGTACGGTTATATCTCGCATATACCCATGGTTATATATAAACGGGCTACGAGCATCTGACTGCAGTCCTTTTAATCTAACTTCCACAGCCTTCCACATTATTTTTCCGAATGAGTACTTTTATATACCACAAGTAGAGATTCATAATCTAGAATGATCATTTCTCCACAATCTATGCACAATGAGTCCTCACTGAGCCCTGAGACTGAGAACTAGTGCACTTCTGACGAATTTACTCTCATATTACACACACATTTCTCGTATAGAGCACATACAGTAATGTCCTAAATAATTGACCCCTAAACCACAGAAGAATTATGGGAAATTTTTCAGGATTTAGTCGGATATATGGCTTGCTGCCATTCATCAGAAAGCTTTCCGATGAATGGCAACAAGCCATATTTCTGACTAAATCCTGAAAAATTTCCCATATTTCTGCTGTGGTTAAAGGGTCATATACTTCGGGCATTACTGTATCTCTGAGGTTTCAAGGTGCATGACAATATTAAAATAAATTCAAATATGCGATAGTTATGTAGCCCGCATTGAAAGCTGGTTCATTAGTTCCATGCCTAAATGTTCAGAAAAATAGTCTGTGAATAAATGAATTTTCAAAAGACCTTTGAATTCATCATATCCAGGACAGTTGCAGATGATCAACAGTGGAGAATTCCAGAGAGAAATGGGAAAGCCAATTTGCAATTCATTTCCTGGTTGATAGGGGGCATGCAGCCCATTTATATACCAGTGTGTGACACAGAATCGCTGACTTGCGAGAGTACAGTAATATTGCTATTTTTTTTACTTTTCGTTTGGTTTTGAATAGAGTTGTATAGGCCTACTGCATTCACAACATGGGCAATGATGAAGTGCATTAGCTTCACTAACTTGAACTGAGTTAAAGGTGTGGTTTGTTTGTCAGTAAAGGACTCTATTTTATACAGAAAAACATTTGTAAAGTATACTTCTCGTTTATCGATATTAATCTGAATTTTTCATCTGTATAAAAATAATTCCTTTATCTATATTTATAACTGTGTTTTATCACCATCTTTACTAAATACTCACTGATGAGTCTTTCCCAAGGAAATGTTCAGACAATAAGTTCAACAAATGTTTGTTGAATTTATTATCTGATCATTTACCACCAAGGAAAATAAATCCATCTGTATTAATTGTTTGGATTGTTTGCTTATATACATTCCTCCAGATACAAAAAGTTCCATTGTGTACTTTTATAACTGAATACGAGAATTAAAATAAATTCAAATATGCGATAGTTATGTAACTAAAAGGTCTCGGCCCCCAAATCCCTGCCCCTTTGGGGGCCTCACCCTTATCGTTCCAAATGTTCAGTCTCTTATCCATTAACACTGAACAGCCATATAAGTGAAGAACTGATTAATACAGAGATTTGTATTACATTACGGTATTTATTTTAAATGTGAGTTACTAATTTTGACCAATATTTAAAACAAGAATACCTATTTAACCCTTTCTATACTAAATGGATTCTGCCATTAACTTATAAAAGTATACATTGGAGTGGTCTATTATTAATTTGGAGGGATGTTCAGACAATAAAAGTGACAGACAGACGAAAAGATAATACAAGTGCAGATAGTTTTCTATTAATTGGTGGGAAATGTACTTTTTTTCAACAGCATCAGTTTGCCCTACCAGCATCATGGCAATTCAGCAGGACCCAACAACATCATAGCAATTCAGCAGGACCCATCAACGTCATAGCAATTCAGCAGGACCCACTAACATCATAGCAATTCAGCAGGACCCACCAACATCATAGCAATTCAGCGGACCCACCAACATCATAGCAATTCAGCAGGACCCACCAACATCATAGCAATTTAGCAGGACCCACCAACATCATAGCAATTCAGCAGGACCCACCAACATCATAGCAATTCAGCAGAACCCACCAACATCATAACAATTCAGCAGGACCCACCAACATCATAGCAATTCAGCAGGACCCACCAACAACACAGTAAATTAGCAGGACCCACCAACATCATAGCAATTCAGCAGGACCCACCAACATCATAGCAATTCAGCAGTCCCAACAACATCATAGCAATTCAGCAGGACCCACCAACATCATAGCAATTCAGCAGGACCCACCAACATCATAGCAATTCAGCAGGACCCACCAACCTCACAGTAAATTAGCAGGACCACTTAACCAGGGGTGTAACCCTTTAATAATTCAGACTGAACTAGAGGTGACTTGTCCCAATGGGACTAAGGATACCCCCATGGCAGCCAGTGTTGGAAATGCTTTATGCTCTCAAGTTATGCGCTGGAAAGGAAAGTTGGATGCACACATAGGTGGACAGACTGATACTGTATACTGATTTGAGTGTTGGAAAAATGTTTAAGTCGAAAAAGGGGGGGGGATAACTCCACACAAAAAAGTCAGACAGGCCTCATAATAAAAATTCATAAAAAAATGTATGAATGAAAGCTGGGACAAAGATGCATCTATGGACGGACAGACAGACAAGCTGATTCCTGTATCCCCCCCCCCATAACTGGTTGCAAAAATAGAAACAGAATAGAAACATACCTTCATAGAATTTGCTCATTAATTCCTCGGTGAAAGCGTACTTCAGCGGTTTGATTTGACCTTGCTGGAGTTGTTTCCCTTTGAGTACAGCTTCCTCCACTGTCAAGGCCATCCATTCAATCTCTTCATCCTGCAATTATACAACACAAGTTACATTAATGTCTGAAGTATATGACCCTTTAAAGACATATCATGGACTTGTTCAGGTACGTAGTATGTAGTATTCAAGCACCATGCCAACTGGGGGAATGTAGCATTCTACTAACATAGCCGAAAATCTTAAGCAAATGGACCCCACCACTCCATAGAAAACATAATCAGAACTACTTTCAAATGTAAATATTTACATATAGATTCGGGACGCAGCTATCGGCGATAAACTTACAAAACTGATATCACCATCGATATCACCGCATTTCATTAATATATAAGAATGACGGCGTGTGTTGTCAATTTGGAAATAATATTTGTAAAATATAATTACGTTGAGGAACATTATTCAACATTTCTAATTGATCACCCTGCTGGAGTGTTTCACATCACTTTCAACGCAACAGAATTATGGGAAATTTTTCAAGATTCAGTCGGAAATATGGCTTGTTGCCATTCATCAGAAAGCTCTCACTGAGAGCTTTCTGATGAATGGCAGCAAGCCATATTTCCGACTAAATCCTGAAAAATTTCCCATAATTCTGCTGTGGTTTAGGGGTCGATTATTTAGACATTAAACTATTGTTCCATCATCATAATGTTGTGATTGCATGCCCCACACAAATAAGATCATATGATGCAGATTTTGTATTAACTGGAAAGTTTAATTATTATCTTATAAACATTTCACAGGTCCTGAATATTCAACAGCAAGAGAATATTTACACCCGTACATTGTGCATGGAACTTGAATGCATGTGACGTCACACGAGAGCCCCAACTTGTATGAACGCATTGTTGAAAATAGATAGGCGGTAAAATGCTCTTGTAATCTTCTAGTTGAATGGATGTTGATTTAGTTGCATTCCATGGATTATGGATGGTATTTTCGTTTGACATTTGTGTGTGGAATATGAATGCAGGATGATGGTTGGTCGAAATTATGTCACATGGCGTCGCGTGCTGACCCCAACTTGCATCAAGTTACGTGAATAACGTTGGAAATGGGCGCTTAATGCTCTTCTAATCTGCCAGTTGACTCAGTTGAGTGATAAGATAAGTAATGGACATTGATTTTGTTGCGTTCCATGGAGTATGGATTAAGAAATGGATGTTGATTTGCTTGCGTTCTATAGAGTATGGATGCAAGTTGGTCTGACGTTTCGATGTGTGGAATGCTTTCGCGTTCCAAACAAAATGTCAGACCAACTTGCATCCATACTCTATAGAACGCAAGCAAATCAACATCCATTTTCTTAACTGTTCCTTGTTACTTTTCTACTGATATCCTTAAAAATAAAGCGCATTTCACCCACTGTTGTGCAGATAGTTGAAGGCAGTTAAGAAATTTCCATAATATTGCTGATATTTTTCAGAGTGTGTGAAGCAAGCATAGAAGTATGGTATTTATTGCACAGTCTACTTTGACTATAAGGATCATGATAAAACAACCAAATTCTAGTATTAACACTTCCATGACTGGAAATATTGCGAAAACCCTGTGCCAATGCATTCTCTTATATATGTGTTTCCCCATAGGGAGCCTCTCATATATAAGAGAATACATTGGCCTAACAATATTTACCTTAACCTTGTAAGCCAGTGCATTCTCTGATATATGCGAGGCTCTCTATGGGGGATTCACATATATAAGCAAATGCCCTGGCACAGGATCTTTAATGCTGCACCAGCACAACTCCCATCATGACACTCATGAAGGGGTTAAAGTTAGATTTGAATATTATAATGCACATTAAAGGGAGGATTGTACATCAATTTCAATAAATTCCCAGTAATAACAATGAACTAATATCGATAATATATAGAAAAATAATTCATTTTTATCGTAGATGTCTTCTGTCAACAATCAGGTTATCTTAAAATCAAATTTAATAAGTTAATATAAGTTTACTTTTTACTAAGTTACGAATTTCCATGCACAAGACATAATAAAATTAATTGACGGATAGTGGATTGGGCAATGTGTGGCACACATCCTGAAAAATATTATGTTGATACTGGGCGTGAACTCAAGCCATTCAGTGGCTATATAATAAAATTCATGAGTATATGGGACTATTATGCATATAATATAACATTTATTTGATACATTTGCCTCAAAACTGTTTAAAAAATATCTCAATAACGAGTGTTCTATTTTTGCATTCCGGCTTATCTGCCATCTGTAATATTACTTTGAACTCAGCAGACAGTCAAGTGATGGAATTCTGGTTACCTTATTCTACGAAGCCGAGAATATCGAAACCAACAACAACATTTGAGTACAGTACCCCTTTAAACATTTAGGTGTGAGATAAGATCATCTGGCATAAAAAAACAACAGCGTGGTGACCATCAAAATTCATGAATATTCAACAAAAACAAAGTAAATATCTGTTCAAAAGAATGTGATAATAAACTAATTTTCTTTTTCTTTTATGTTCTCATAAATCAAGTAAAGTCAATTTGTATTCTGATACAAAACTTCAAAGCACAGTCTTACTTTATTCTTTCTCTCTTGTCACTAAATTCAACAAAATACCCACACAAAAAGAACGATAAATATGTTTTTACATGAGAAAAATATATGAATGATATTAGTTATTGGCCCCTAAGGTATTCACTCCTATTTACTTAACCCTAGTTTATAATGTCAGTCCATCCATTCCAGGTCTCTGGAGATAAAAATCATTTCACAGCCACAGATTGTGTTTGGACATTTATAAAGTCTTATGATGATGACTCTTATCAGCAACATTATCAGAGTGAAAAAAAGTCAATGAGCACAATTGAGGCATATGATTTTTACATCAGCCCTTTGTACATCTATAAAGATAAAGAATAAGGAATAAGGAATACAATCTACAGTAATGCTCTAATTAATCGACTCCTTAACCACAGCAGAATCCTGAAAATTTACCCATAATTATGCTGTGGTTAAGGAGTCGATTAATTAGAGCATTACTGTAATCTCGACCAAAAAAGTAAGATTGAGCTTATAATCAAAGATGCACAGGTTCGCATAGTCCTATCTGTGCAAAGTTGTTTTTTTCAAATTGACTGGAAAATATTGGAATACAAGCTTGGGCAACTGCTGTGGGAGACCTGGGATCAGATTGAAGTTCCCCAGTTGAAGTCTGTGATCTTCACCCAATAGTCACCTCGATTATGTATTTTATCTTCTGCAAATTAGGGGATATAGAAACTGAACAGAAGGGAAAAAGTAACTAAAAACAATGTTAATTTGAGACAATAGATACTTCCTAGAAGATGAGACCTAAGCAGAATGAAGTTTCCCAGCGAGTGAATTTGGTGATGCTAGCACGCTGTATGGAGTAGAATAACTACTGGGGAGCACATTCTGTAAATGACAGAGACACTATTTCAGGGCTTGGTATTAAAGGCCCCCATATGTAGATAATTAATTACTGGGTTGACATGTTTGAAATCACTCTGTGATCTTTTTGCCATTTAAATATTTTAACATATTTTTTGACATTTAAAATGACCTGGTGAACAAGCCGCCTCAAATTAGGCATGAGGAAATACATGAGACGATTTCAGGGACGGTTAGACTTCAAACAATTAAAGTTTCTACCCTAAGGTCATGAAAAATTGAAAGCAGCAGAAAAGCGGAAAAAATTAATAAATGCTCTTTGAACACAGTGGTTAATTTGAACCATGTTAGTAATTAATGTCAGATTAATTTTTTTTCTTCTGTTAAAGCCCCCAGAGCATGTTGCTTTCTTTCATTTTTTCTCTATGCACTCAATCAAGTAATTCAGAAGCCCAACTATTATTTCATATTAAAGTTTAGGCTCCACAAGCTTTAACCATTTCGTGATGAGAGCTATGCTGGTGCAGCAATAAATACGATGTACTTATATATGCGGGAGCCTCACATATATAAGAGAATGCACTGGCTTAGTATTAAGCCAATGCAATCTCTTATATATGCGAGGCTTCCTATGGGAGACTTGCATATATAAGAGAATGCATTGGCACAGGGTTTTCGCAAAATTTCAAGAAGCTCCAGTCAGGGAAGGGTTAAATTTGAGGAGCCCCCAAACCTGTATAACACAAACGTTGCTTTGGTAAAAAAATCTGTTTTTACCCTTTATTTACAAAGTGGATCCTTCCACCCAGTTATAAAAGTATATATTGAAATGACCTACCATTCATCTGTAGGGGTGTGAAAGAAAAGTGAGCTGACAACAGACATACGGGAAGATAATACAAGTGCAGAAAGATTTCTATTAACTAGTGGGAATTGTTCAGATAATAAGTTCAATAAATGACAAATGGTCGTTTTTTATATTTATTATTTGAACATTTCCTAAGGGAATAACTTGTCAATGAGTATTTATAGTAAAGAAAGGGTTAAAAATATACAGTAATGCCCTAAATAATCGACTCCATAACCACAGCCGAATTATGGGTAAAGTTACCCATAATTCTGCTGTGATTAAGGAGTCGATTATTTAGGACATTACTGTACACATTGTTTGGCAAGCCTGGAAATAGTGTGTCTGACATTTGCAAAATGAAGTCCCCAGAGGGTGAATTTAGTGATGCTATCATGCAAAGCAGGCATCGATCATCACCAAATTCACCCTCTAGGGACCCATTCTGCTTATGCTTCATCTTCTGGGAAATATCTATAGTCTCAAATTAAGAATGTTTTTAGTTAATTTTTCCCTTCTGTTAAGTTTCCATATCCCCTAACTTTAAGAAGATAAAATGCATAACTGAGGTGACTATATATATATATAATTGGAACATCACCAATTTTAACTGGGGATCTTCAATCTGATCCTATAGGTCTCCCATAGCAGTTGAGGCCCAAGCAGAATGAGGTCCCCAGATGGTGAATTTGGTGATGCTAGCCCACTGTGCTGGATAGCATCACTAAATGCACCCTCTGAGGACCTCATTCTGCAAATGTCAGACACACTATTTCAAGGCTTGTTTAATATGGGAGACTCTCATATGCAAGATAATGCACTGGCACTGTATTTTTATTGCTGCACCAGCACAGCTCCCGTCATGAAAGGGTCAAAGCTAAAACTGCAAGGGAAATGATATGCACAAATTCAAACCGGCAAACCGTTTTGCTCCAAGATATTCACAAACATCACGAATCTTTACAAATCTTGTTTTTATCAGCTCCGTTATATGCTACAACAGCCTTTGGCATTCACATTCAAGTTAATTTAACTTTTTTAACAGTCAAAAGTTTAAAAGTTGAATGTTTTGTTGTTGCTAATTAGTAAAAAGAAATAAGAGCCTGAAGGTTGGACTCACGTTCTTGAACCTGGCCATTGTCCCTCACTTACCACCCGTGTATTTAACCATTATACACCCTGACAACTAGTATAGGACCATAGCCTATCACCCGTGTATTAACCATTATACATCCTGACAACTAGTATAGGAGACAAATGAGAGAATTTCACCCTCAGTGATTTTTTTCTACATTATTACACAAGATCGGAGTATTTTGATATACAACTGTTGATTGGCATGAGGTGAATGATTGATTTACAGTCTATTTTCTGTCAGTTTTAGTTAATTTTTTTAACCTGGGATGGTCACTTGATGTCAGTGACATTTCAAAGGGTGACAGGACAGAAAATTTCAAACTGTCAGGCAAAATTTCACCAAAATAATTCAAGTGAGATTAATAACGGTACTTATTCTTAACCCTTTCATGATGGGAGCTGCGCTGGTACAGCATTAAGATCCTGTGCCAGTGCATTCTCTTATATATGCGAGTCTCCCATATGGAGCCTCGCATATACAAGAAAATACATTGGCCTAACATTATTTACCTTGTAAGCTAGAGCATTATTTGATATATGTGAGGCTCCCTATGGGAGACTTGCATATATAAGAGAATGCACTGGCACATCTTTAATGCTGCACCAGCGCAGCTTCGGTCATGAAAGGGATAAGATAAAAATGGGAAAATTTCATCTTCAGTGATTTTTTTCTACATAATTACATAAGTTTGGAGTATTTTGATATACAGATGTTGATGGCATGGGTCAATTGATAGATTTACAGTTTATTTTATGCCAGTTTTAGTTACTTTTTAACTCGGTTTGTGACTTGATGTTAGTGCCATTTCAAAGGCTCACTAGATAGGAAATTTTAAACAGTCAGCCAAAAGTTCACCACAAAACAGATTGAGAAAAAGACAACTTAGAACTTTAGAATAATAATAGTACTTTTTCTTAAGAGCATCACTATACATTTCAGACATTAACTAACTCAGTAGAACACACCAACATCACAACATTAGAGCCGGGTCATTTGACCAAGATTGGTGATCCTCAGGGGCATCAGAAGCAATGGCATGTTTTTTATACCCCCCAGTTGTGGGGGGGGGGGGGTATACTGGAATCAGCTCGTCCGTCCGTCCGTCCGTCGTCCGTCCGTCCGTGGACACAAATTTGTCCGGATTTTTTCTCAGTCGTTTTTGGATCAATTTCCGTGAAACCTGGCGCAGACATCAACCACCATGGGAACCTGTGCACCTGCGATTATGACGTCTCTGTCGGACTTTTTTTGGTGGAGTTATCCCCTTTTTCGACTTAGAAAGTTTTCGCAACATGTATAATTTTGTCCGAGCTTTTATTCCTACAGTTTTAGGTAAATTTGTTTTTAACTTGGCAGAGATATTTAGTACCATGGGAACGTGTGCATCTACGATTATGACATCTGTCCGACATTTTTTGGTGGAGTTATCCCCCTTTTTCAACTTGCAACATGCATAATTTTGTCCGAGCTTTTATTCCTACCTTTTTAGGTTATTTTTTAATCTTGGCACTGATATTTAGTACCATGGGAACCTGTGCACCTGTGATTATGATGTCTGTCTGACTTTTATTTTGTGGAGTCATTCCCCTTTTAGAACTTTTTTCGACTTATTTTTCGGTCAATAGGTTTAAGATTAGGGCTAGGGTTGTGCACCTGCAATGGGAACTGTTATTTTATTATTTTAACTAAATGTTTACTGACATGTGAAACATCTTAGTATTTTAAAAACACGGGGGGGGGGGGTATCCTTAGTCCCATTGGGACAGTCACATCTCTAGTTGTTCTTGTTTTCATGCTTGATGCCGAATATCATGCATATGTTCATTGGTTAATTTAAAGTATGTTTTCAGTTGGGTTGAGATAATTTTTCTAACTTTCTAACTAACCCAGAGGGTGCATTTGGTGACACCAGTATGTGGGGTAGCTAAGTTCACCCTCTGGGGACCTCATTCTGCAAATGACACACTATTTGCAGACTTTGATACAGAAGTTACAAGGCCAATGTTCACCACTGCATGATTCCCAGGACAGCTCATGCCAAACCATATAAAAGAGATCCCTGAATTTATAACCCTAAAACACCTGTTCTCATGTTATATTTGTTTGTCTAGTCTCCAGTATCTAGTCTTGACATTATTCTTCACAAATCTTAAATAACCATGTTGACAGCTAGGTCACAATCACATCTCAACACCATTCATTCAGAGCAACAACATAAGCAAGCATCATAGTGACATGTTGCAAGCATATCAGCTGATAGTTATGGGAAAAATAACCAGAAACTAACCATATTTTGTGTACGTATCCTAATCAAAGACAATTATTACATATGCAATTTTTTTCCGTTCACAGAAAGACACCTACCTACCCCATTTCAACATTAGTTTTTAGTGAATTTCACCTATCAGGGGGCGAAAACTACTTTAAGTGCTTCATTTCTAGTCAACAGAGAAGACTAGAACACCTGCAAGTTGTTTTAAACTAAAAACAAAGTAAAATATTGTATTTGGATAAATTTGCATGATTTAGGAGAACACTTGTTTTGGCCTGTGGACACCAACCCACCCGGGGGACATTGTGTATCGCACGTTAATCCGCCCCTGTTCCCACCCCCTCCCATTTCCAAATTCTCTTATATATGTGAGTCGTCCATAGGGCACCTCGCATATATAATGCATTGGCCTAACAATATTTACCTTGACCTTGTAAGCCAGTGCATTCTCTTATATATGCAAGGCTTCCTATGGGAGACTCACATATATAAGAGAGCGCACTGGCACAGGATCTCAAATGCTGCACTAGCGCAGCTCTCCCTTCATGAAAGGGTTACCTGTTGGATACAGAAGTTACAGGACCAAGGTTTACAACTGGTTCCTTCCATCTCAAATAATATAAAAGTGATCCCTGAGTTTTATAACCCTAAAACACCAGTTCTCATGTTATAGACTATTGGATATTCAAATATATGACACTGTTAACATCTGATACACAGTTTTGTTACTGATACAAGGCCCTGCCCTCCAATAATCTAATTTAATGAAGGGGGAGGCCCCATCAATTGATGAATAGAAGTCTTCAATTAGCCTATTTATATTGTCCCCTGCCCTACATTACAATTCATCCACATATCAGTATAGGATCATCTCCTCTATAAGTGACCTATAATTTGTATGTGTGATTCACCTTAACAACATATTGGAGGCTGCAAAAGTTTTACCATAAATTGATAGGGTTTTATGACACCAACAAGTATTTTAGGGCCTCATTTCAGCTATATAAACCTAAGCTGGGGAGATACCACATCAATAGGTATCATCATTGAATAGTTTTGGGACATATAAAACAGGAGGTAAGTTATTTGGTGGGAAGAAAGCATAATGGATGTTTGTCATCTTTGATAAGATTACATTTTTATGTTCAACCCTCAACCTGGACAAAGAATCTCTCTTGGGAGTACTTAACAAAGAAAAGTTTTATCCTACATTCTAACAACAGGTATTTTCTAGAATTTCCTAAATCCATCCAGTATCCCCCTCCCAAATTGACCCAACCCACCATATTTTTGTCTAAATATGTCCTAAGAAAGATGGCCTTTAATCCGCCTTAATCCACAAATTTTCAACCAAATACCCCCACTCCAAATGGGTCTAAAATTTTACAAAATTACAATTTAAAAAGAATTAGTATTTTAGTGCCTGATTTCAGCTTTTTGAATTTAAGCTGAGGAGAATTTCAATAGGTTCCTTATCATTGAACATTTTAGGACCTTTAAAACAGGAGATAAGTTATTTTGGTGGCATGGACACATAAAGAGTGTTTATTATCTTTGATAAGATTACAGTTTTATGTTCAACCCTCAACCTGGAGAGAGAATCTCTATTTGGAGCCCTTCACATAGACATTTTATCTAGTCTTCTTGCATCAGGTATTTTCTAGACTTTTATATTTATGTTGGATATCCATGTGGGCACAAAAGCCATCCAGCCCTCTGTCTGTTCCAACGAAAGACTATGGTATTTTAACCAAAATACCCCCAAGATACCCATTTTGAAAATTTCCCATAAAAGTGAAAATTATCTAAATGGGTATTGTGGGGGGTCTAAATTTACAGAAGTGAGAAAATTATAAGCTTGTGGCATAAAACCTGCATTGCATGTTTACCCAATTATTTGATTTTTTTTTTTTAATTTTAGATTTGAATTTGAGGAAATGAGACACCCCCCCCCCCCCACACCACAAATAATACCATCATCTCCTTCATAAGTGACATATAATTTGAATTTGTGGTTAACTTTTTTTTAACAAATGTATTGGGGAGAATATTAAACTTAATTGTGGCATAAAACCTGCATTGTCTACCCAATTAATTGAAGAAAAAAGAAATATTTATTTTTTATTTTTTTTAGATTTGAGGGAACGAGAAACTCCAAGCCCCCCTGCCACAAATCATCTCCTCCATAAGTGACCTATAATTTTAATTTCTGGTTAACTGTTAACAAACTTATTGGGGACAGCAAAAATTTCACAATAAATTGATATGGTTTTATGACAACTAGTATTTTAGTGTCTGGTCTGGTTTCAGGGGTTAGAATCTAATTTAAGCTGATTGAGGAAATACCAAATCAATAGGTATCTTATCTTTAAACATTTTGCTACCTTTAAAACAGGAGGTTTATTAATTATTTGGTAAGAAGAAAGCATAAAGACTGTTTGTCATATTTGATAAGATTACAATTTTTATGTTCTTATGGGATTTCTTCACAATGAAAATGTTTATCCTTCTTTCTAACAAACAGGTATTTTCTATAATTTTCTATTTATGATAGATATCACAGGGGAAGGGGGGACAAAACACATCCATACCCCATCCTCCACCCCCCCCCCCCCAAAATATTGTTTTCCAAACTATTTCCTAAGAAATAAAGACTCCCTCAATCTAATATTTAAACCAAATACCCACCCCACCTTCCACCCCACATTGTATGGCTAGAAATATTCTAAATTGGTGTATTGTATGCCCAACATGTGACAGATAGTACAAAAATATTCAACTCTTGGCCTAAAAATTACTCTAATATCAGTTTAAAAATACATGATTAAAATTTGCATCCCATAAACCCCTATTGGTCACCACATCCCTGCTTATTTCAAGTTGATTGACATCAACATCTATGATTTCTATAGAATAAAATGACCCTAATCAAAAGCAGTTAAACCTTCCATGACTGGAGCTTCCTGAACTTTTGCGAAAACCCTGTGCCAATTCATTATCTTATATATGCCAGTCTCCCATTGGGAGCCTCGCATTATAAGAGAATACAATTGCCTAACAATATTTACCTTGACTCGTAAGCCAGTGCAATGTATAAGAAAATGCACTGGCACAGGATCTTTAATGCTGCACCAGCGCAGCTTCCATCATGAAAGGGTTAACTAGGGTCATCATGGACCCATCAACTGCACATTTTCTTCATAATTAAATCAAACTTATAGATTCAGAAATTCTCATGTGGGGAGTAGAACAGTTAGCTGCCCCCTCCCCAATTTCCAACACCAATTGTGTGTGCATCTATGGCTTGCTATGAAATAACTCCAATAGGTCCTACTTTAACCCTTTACCCAACAAAACGGCCAAAACCGGCCAAATAAAGCTTCAACAGCCTAAAATATCTTCGGTCTGTCTCAATAGAACCATACAAATATGGATATCATTGGAACCGGCTCCTTGACCACATTGTGATAGTTACATTTATGCCCTGTGCCAATGCATTCACTTATATATGCGAGTCGACCATAGGTCGCCTCGCATATATAAGAGAATGCATTGGCCTAAAAAAAAATCTTTTTTTAACACTTTTTACCATGTTTTCTTACATTCTTTAACAATTTTATAATTTTTAATGTGTTAAGCCAATGCATTCTCGTATATATGTGAGGCGACCTATGGTCGACTCGCATATATAAGAGAATGCATTGGCACAGGGCCGTTCTGTTGGGTAAAGGGTTAAACCAGGGACCAGCCTAGAGGCCGACTTGGAGGACATCTTCTCCCTAAAATGTGCCACTTAATTCTCCCTATTTTTGTCCCTGGAAGAAGTGACTGAATTCTCCCTTCATGTACCAGCATTCATATGTCCCAACAGCATGTTTCAAGTATATTTACTGATTGTGATGCTGTTCTTACTCACTATAATGAATTTATAAATTGGCACTTGTGTTGTATAATACTTTATTCCACACCCATCGACGTGAGGCACATGCATTCAACGGAATACGAGCCATTGAATATATATTAGTGTATACCTCCGATTCGGGTGATGCCCCAAAAATTACTGGTTATTAATCAGAGTTAAATCACAATAAAGGTAGTCATAGTATCAATGAAGGTGACAGTATTGGATTTAATTTATCTGACACAATGGTGTAGAATAAATACAGAACACAATTTGCATCATAATCTCAAATCTTTTATCGAACTCGTTGAGGACGGCACATAGTTGCTCGCAAAATATATCCTTGCGCCATCCGCAACTCAATCGATAAACGATTCTCGATTAAGATGCGCGTTGTGTTCTGTCTATTATTGAATCATAGAGGGTGATGTTTGGTGTAAACTGAATACCAGTCATTGTTACTTCTCCCTGATAACACTCCACTACTCCCTAATAAAGGAACTAGTTTGAAAACTAGTGTATAGGCTGATACCTGCTTTAATCAATCTACCAGTTAGCTATAGTAGGGTTATGGTGGGCCAATCTACTGCACTTTATCTCGGTCATTAAATCAAACATGAGAGATATTCCTACTGTTTTCCCCAAGATTAAGGAAAGCTTGGTGAGATTTCCTCCAGATAAACATGTATCACCACAGCACTGATCCAGCAGCCTGACAGAGACCTATGGGTATTCTAGTTAAAACTAACAAATAGGGCTTAGATACTATCAGAGATAAATCTAAGATGAGAAGCACCCAGGGCTCTCAGATTTATTAAATCAAAGGCTTCGAAACCTGCAATTTAGACAATAAAAACCTGCTAATAAACAAAATCCATGCCAGCCACTACTGTATATCGTTTTATGTTTCTTTTTTACTGAGAATATGTGACAAAATGAATAAGTTTCATTGTCACAAATGCACTTGACATACTGCATATTACTGACAGATTGTAGTGTAACTTACATATCACACAAACTATATCACAAGGCATCTTAGTGCATAGTCAGAGAAATTACCATTCTCATTGGTCTGCATGCAACTATAGTCTGGTCTAGACTATATACAGTAATGCCCTAAATAATTGATTCCTTAACCACAGCAGAATTACGGGTAATTTTTTAGGATTTAGTCGGAAATATGGCTTGTTCCTATTCATCGGAAAACTCTCAGTGTTGCCATTCATCAGAAAGCTCTCACTGAGAGCTTTCAGATGAATGGCAACATATTTCCGACTAAATCCTGAAAAATTACCCATAATTCTGCTGTGGTTTTAGAAGGAGTCGATTATTTAGGGCATTACTGTAGTTTTTGTGGAACTATTCCATATAGTTTACAAATGTATGTGATTTAAACATGTATACTGCTGTCGTGACTGGTCGTGATGTGAGATTCAGTCAGGTTTCTGATGCAGCCAAATGCAATTGTGACAAATTTCCCATACAAGTTACAGTAATGCCCTAAGTAATCGACTCCATAACCACAGCAGAATTATGGGTAACTTTTCAGGATTTAGTCGGAAATATGGCTTGTTGCCATTCATCGGAAAGCTCTTGGGGAGAGTAATACCCTAAATAACCGACTCCTTAACCACAGCAGAATTATGGGTAACTTTTCAGGATTTAGTCGGAAATATGGCTTGTTGCCATTCATTGGAAAGGGCATTACTGTACATGAAAAGTTAGTGTACCAAGAAATGAACTCTATTATACTCTATTTCAGGATTCATTGGAAAGCTTTCGGGGAGAGTAATACCCGAAATAACCGACTCCTTAACCACAGCAGGATTTCAGGATTTAGTCAGAAATATGGCTTGTTGCCATTCATCGGAAAGCTCTCAGTGAGAGCTTTCCGATGAATGGCAACAAGCCATATTTCCGACTAAATCCTGAAAAGTTATCCATAATTCTGCTGTGGTTATGGAGTCGATTACTTATGGCATTACTGTACCTTCATCTTCGGTATTGACACTATAAGAGTCTAAGACTATTCGTTGTTATTTTTGTTTCTGTTTTTGTAACAATACAATTATAAAATATCACAGTTAATTAGTCTAATAAACATTTCAAGACCAAATTGTTTCCCCTGAATATCAATTCCAGACCGGGAACATGACTGCCTATGGTGGTCCGGTCCACATCACTACATGCAACCCTCCTTCGTTGAGACTTAAATGACCAGAATTTTCAGATTTTGACTTCCATCTACTAATCAATTGTTAGCATTCTGGTCTTTATATTACCTTGGATTCAAGTCAAAAGAGGTAAATCTAAAACATTTTCCGAGGTGAATCCCAAATGACAAATATGGTGCCAGTCATTTGCAGAATGAGGTCCCCAGAGTGTGAATAGAGTGACACTACCCCTCATCTTCTGGGAAGTCTCAAATAAACAGTTTCTATATGCAGAAGATAAAACGCATAATCGAGGCAACTATTAGTAATGGGTGAACACCACCAAATTCAACTGGGGAACTTCAATCTGATCCTAGGTGACCATAGCAGTTGAGGCCTCAGCGGAATGAGGTCCCCAGAGCGTGAGTTTGGTGATGCTAGCCCACCATGCAGGATGGCGTCACTAAATTTACCCTCTGAGGACCTCATTCTGCAAATGAAGACACACTATTTCAAAGCTTGGGGCGGGATGACTTTGCACTTGTCTGCACACAATTGAATATTTTGAAGCTGAGGAAAGGCATGACAGAATCTACAGGAGATACAGTAATGCCCTAAGTAATCGACTCCTTAAACACAGCAGAATTATGGGTAACGTTTCAGGATTTAATCGGAAATATGGCTTTTTGCCATTCATCGGAAAGCTCTCCCCGAGAGCTTTCCGATGAATGGCAACAAGCCATATTTCCGACTAATTCCTGAAAAATTACCCATAATTCTGCTGTGCGATTATTTAGGGCATTACTGTAATTCCTGTATCTATAGTTTCAAACTAACATTGTTTTTAGTAACTTTTTCCCCTTCTGGGAGATTTCTATACCCCCTAATTTGCAGAAGATAATATGCATAATCGAGGTGTCTAATGGGTGAACATCACCTGACGAAATTAAATCTGATCCTAGGTCACCCATAGCAGTTGAGGCCTAAGCAGAATGATGTTCCCAGAGGGTGAATATGGTGATGTTAGCAAGCTATGCAGGATAGCGTGACTAAATTAACCCTCTGGGGACCTCATTCTGCAAATGACAGACATACTATTTCAAGGCTTGTCTGCACACAATTGAATATTTTGAAGCTGAGGAAAGGCATGATAGAACCTACAGGAGATAGCTCATAAGCAAACAAAGCAATATCTTCCTAATTAAATCTACTGCCTTGGAGAGTTCTTTCAGAGATATGTAGAGAGATAGTGTCACTGGAGGGCATACAGGCACATGCCAGGGAACAGACATATCTATCAGCTACTCCCATCTTTCCAATGAGAGAACCCCAGTCCTTAAAATTGACATTTTTCTTCTAGGGCATTGCTTTAGAATTGCATGAAATTATATATTGGCGACAATGGATCTTTCAAATCTACAGTAAACCCCATACCCTCAATGAACTGAGGATTATTAGGGAGCGCATGAATAAAAGATATTTACATGGGCAAAAGAATTTTTTTAATTTTTTTTTATTATTAAAATAAGAGCATTATAATTTTTTGTACCATTCATTTGGCACTATATGGTGATTGGGCTGGTTTTGTGGAGGAGCCCTGCTTGCCTTTACCAGGTTCATAGAAATGACTGTGGAGGGCGTCCTTTCTACAGCATTTCCTTTTTGAGGACTACACAACATTAGAAGCTGGCAAGGGGCACAATTAACTTCCAGAAAATTGCATGTTTTTCAGACAGTTTATATGCCGAAAAGTTTGTTAACGAAACATAATTTTAAAGCACTTTCCAGGACAAAACTCATATTAAACTACTACAATATCTATCTATACAAAAGCCAAGTGTTTGTCTCTGTGTTTATCTGTGCGTTTATCTGTCACGATTTTGGTGTGTTTAAATATTATATCACCCCCCCCCCCCCCCCCCCCCATGTCCGATTGCACCAAAATTTTGAACATGTCCTGAAGCACATCTTAGAATATGAAAAATAAATTTTCAGACAAACCGGTTCAAGACGACTTTTCCCTGATATAATGCATTTCTCCGAATGTGAATGTGCTTTTAGCAGCGCCCATCATAAGAAAAAACCGAAGGCAAATTCAATACAAACTCTGCGCACCATTTTGCCGCTATCTCTATATTGTTATCAGCAGTGATGATATTTTCCTGCAATGTTTGCCCCCCAACATCATTTTTCACCTCAGACAACTTAAAGGGCCAAACATGAGCAATAAAGAACATTCCTTTTAGCTTTGAAGTTATGTAAGAAAATTGGTACACCTATGTTCACGTGACAAGGGAATGTCTTGAGATAGTGCCATTGACATCAGATGACTACTTAAAGGGGGACTTATAAATTGCATTATCAATAAAGAGCGTTTATCATCAGCTCAGAAGATATAAATGGGAAAATTCGTGCACAGAGGTAACTTGACATGGGGAATGTCAAGGGATAGGTGCCATTGACCTCAAATGACTTAAAGAGGCACTAAATAATTAGCAATAAAGAGCGTTTATTATCAACTTAAAAGATAGATGGTAACTTATCCGGAGAGTGTCATGCAATAGGCGCTGTTTCCTCAGGTGACAAATAATTATTTTAAATGATTTAAAGGGGCACGAATAATTTACTAATTCTTCACATGATTTTCCTGCATGGAATTTTTGTCACCCATCATATTTGATAGACAACCCCTTAGATTATATATATTTCTTTTGGAACTTTGTGCCCCACATGGGTCGGGCAAGAGGGGATGTTACCTTCCACTGCCCCTGTGCTCCAGAGCCCCTGGTGATATCTAACTGATTATGAACAAATTATCATTTTACAATCCTTACATTTTTGTTTTTGAAACTGAGCTTATGTGGAGTGGAAGGTTAATGATGTATAATCTGACAAAGTGCTCCTCAATTACTATTGATTTGGATTCAGGTGCAAAAAATATTTTATTCAAGTATAGGAACCCACCTATCAAGCTCAGAGTTATTAGATATCGATTTTTGCAATACAGTTATGCTCTAATTAATCGACTTCTTAACCACAGGAGAATTATGGGTAACTTTTCAGGATTTAGTCGGAAATATGACTTGTTGCCATTCATCGGAAGCTCTCAGGGAGAGCTTTCCAATGAATGGCAACAAGCCATATTTCTGACTAAATCCTGAAAAGTTACCCATAATTCTGCTGTGGTTAAGGAGTCGATTAATTAGGGCATTATTGTATATTATTTTTCATCATCGAGACTTATTAGTGGCCCAGTAAACAGTCGACGAGCCGACGGTCTCAGACCAAATTGCGGGTGAAGATGGATAATTCTAAAATCAAGAAGCTTCTGTCGATAATAAGGCCAAATGTTGATAAATAACACCTGTCGGGCAATCTTATACTATAGTTGACAGGGGTTGCCATTATTTTTGGGCATTTCTAAACATCTTGTTGTTGTTGTTGTTGGAATCTGATTATATGGGGACCATTAAATCGGATTGAGTACCTTTAAGGGTATTGGAAGTCTGAGAAACCAATTGCCAGTTGTTAGAACTGGAAACAAAGCCTTGAAATAGTGTGTCTGTCATTTGCAGAATGAGGTCCCCAGAGGGTGAATTTAGTGATGCTATTCCACACATTAGGTTAGCATCACCAAATTTACCCTCTGGGAACCTCATTCTGCTGAGGCCTCAACTGTTATGGGAGGCCTAAGATCAGATTGTAGTTCCCCAGTTACCTCAATTATGCATTTTATCTTCTACAAATCAGAAAGGAAAAAGTAACAAAAAACAATGTTAAATGGAGACTATACTTTCATCGGGTACATCAGAATGAGATTCCAGAGTCAGTAATTCACCCTCTGGGGACCTCATTCTGCAAATGACAGACAGAATATTTCAAGGTTTGACTGGAAAGGTACAGCAGAAATGATTAATTTTCTTTTAATGATAACTAGTTCCCCAAGAGAGAAGTTCAATCAATTTGTATCAGTATTTAAAAATCAATTTATTTTACCCACACTTCAAACATACAGCAAAATGGTTAGGACAGATATAACTCTTTTTCTGCATGTTAGTTTTCTTCACCCCTCCTATTAACATAAATCTTCTTCTCACCCCTCCCCACAATCTTATACTTTTCCCTTTGATGTGTGTAAATCACATATAATTGACAAGTTGAACTTTTCAGCAAGAGATAAATCTAAACTTCAGCAGCCTTCAGATGACCAAGACCAGATCAGCTGAGATCTTTAAGAGATAGACCCCAGATAAGAGGACTGACATCTGAAATCTGAATCCCAGCATGTGGAGGTCTCTGAGGGAGCCATAAAACTCACCTCATGTAAGAACAATATATAACCCCTGTTTAGTGGACATGTGGCAGATTTATACTGTAAGAAGATCCAACAACAACAGACAGTGCCAAAAAGGCTGTGGTTTTGACTTGAAGCTGCTGGTCATTTCACTGGAAGTTCTTAGTTATTTGGCTGGACGGTTTGGTGGTGAAAGACAGGGATACTTCAATGTTATTAGTGGAAGGTGCTAATGAGGATTACAGAAAGCGGAATGATTGCTATTTTTCCTTCGATTTCTGATATTTGGGGAAAGTTGTGGGTAAAAGGTAAGAATATTTTTACTATTTTAATCATCAAGAATTTTTCATTTTCAATTTTTCTTTTAACCCTTTCATGATGGGAGCTGTGCTGGTGCAGCATTAAAGATCCTGTGTCAGTGCATTCTTTTAAATATGCGAGTCCCCTATAGGGAGCCTGGCATATATAAGAGAATGCACCGGATTACAAGGTCAAGGTAAATATTGTTAGGCCTATGTATTCTGTTATATATGTGAGGTTCCCTATGGGAGACTCGCACATATAAGAGAATGCATTGGCACAGGATTTTCACAAGTTCAGGAAGCTCCAGTCATGAAAGGGTTAAGAGGGGAAATAAAATGTCCAGTTTTGAAAGGGAATCTCCAGAGAAGTGTTTTGGGGTGTGACGTGATGCAATATTTCAGATGATAAGATATTTATCTGGCAGATTTCTTAAATTTATAATTTAAAAGTACATCTGCAGTTATTATTCGCAAAAAAAAATTTAAATAAAAAAAAATGATAAATTACCATACCCATTGTCAGAGAAAAGTTTTGACGATAGTTGCTTTTGCTCCAGAGATTATTCATAGAAATCCCCATTCAAAATTGGTCAAATGACCCCAAACCTTAATTGTAATAAAATAAGAATAAATTCTGGTCAAAATTTTCAAGTCAAAATGATAAACACTGGTGCTTGAGATGAAAGCAAGCCTTGAAATAGTGTGTCTGTCAATTGCAGAATGAGGTCCACATAGGGTGAATTTAGTGAGGCTAGTAGCCTACCCTGCACAGTGGGCTATCATCACTAAATTTACCCTCTGGGGACCTCTTTCTGCTTAGGCTTCATCTTATGGTAAGTATCTATTGTCTCAAATTAACATTGTTTTTCGTTAATTTTTTGTTCTGTTCAGTTTCTATATCACCTAATATGCAGAAGATAAATTGCATAAACGAAGTGACTAATGGGCGAATACATGAATATATCACCAATATCAACTGGGGAAATTCAATCTGATCCTTGGTCAACCATAGCAGTTGAGGTTGAAGCAGAATGAGGTCCTCAGAGGGTGAATTTGGTGATGCATCACTACATTCACCCTCTGGGGACCTCATTCTGCAAATGACAGACACTATTTCAAGGCTTGGATGAAAACAATAACTTCAAATCTGATATTACTTGAAGTTGATTTTAATTCTATTAATTCCAATGTTACATCATGTCATACATGGAAGGGTTAATGACAGCCGTAACTCTCATTTTTGCTCATAAGATTTTGATGGAAATTTAAATTCAAAATTGGTCTCTTAACCTCCTTCTTAAATTCCAACACTGACTACATATCAATGACAAATTTATATTCATTCCGGACACAAGAGACATTTGTTGACAAGAAACAGCAACATCCTCCGATGTGGAGAAAATTACTTCAGAGAGACAGAAGGCTCAGCTTTCAAAGGGCGTATGTGCACATAATAATTGCCTCTAAAGAGCAACTCAATTTCATCAAAATGTCACACAATATGAGTTTTTATTTTAACTTGAACGATTAAAGTCAGAGCCCATGCATCGACCTGGAACAATGATTACCCCTTTTATTAGTGGAAAGATCCTTCTATTCTGTACTAAAAGACACACTGGAATCATCTATTCTCCATTTGTAGGGATGGTCAGATTCTGTAAGCCAAGTCAAAAACTAATGAATAATGATACATTTGTAGAAATGTTCATTATATAAATGTCCTAAAAATGAATAAATGGGAATCAAATTACTACAGTGGTCATCCAGCAACATCCATTTTGAAAATGATTTTGTTTTGTCATAGAAAACCATTATGCTCTTTAAATTCCAACACCACCCCACCATCAATGACCTATTGCTGGATAATTTATAAATGCGTTCATGAGACCTATGTTGACAAGAAAGTGAACAATTATTAACTCTTTCATAAATAAATGGTTTCTTCGATTCAGCACTAAGATATTCATTGAATGGTCCATTCCCCATACATAGGGATGGTCAGATCTATAAGTGGACGACAGGCATAAAGCACTATAAAGGATACATTTGTGGGAATGTTCACTGAACACGTCAAATTGTTCAGTTAACACTTCCATGATTAGAGCTTCCTGAAATTTGGTGAAAACCATGTGCCAAAGCATTCTCTTATATATGTGAGCCTCGCATATATAAGAGAATACATTCGCCTAACAATATTTACCTTGTAAGTCAGTGTATTCTCTTATAAATATGAAGTTCCCTATGGGAAGCTCGCATATAAAAGAGAATGCACTGGCATAGCATCTTTAATGCTTCACCAGCACAGCTCCCATCATGAAAGGGTTAATAAATTCCCTACAATTGAATCAATGGGAATCACTTTTCAACTCATTACTCTCTTTAACCCTTTACCCAACAAACCGGCCAAAACCGGCCAAATAAAGCTTCAACAGCCTAAAATATCTTCGGTCTGTCTCAATAGAACCATACAAATATGGGTATCATTGGAACCGGCTCCTTGACCACATTGTGATAGTTACAGTTATGCCCTGTGCCAATGCATTCTCTTATATATGCGAGTCGACCATAGGTCGCCTCGCATATATAAGAGAATGCATTGGCCTAAAAAAAATCTTTTTTTAACACTTTTTACCATTTTTTCTTACATTCTTTAACAATTTTATAATTTTGAATGTGTTAAGCCAATGCATTCTCTTATATATGCGAGGCGACCTATGGTCGACTCGCATATATAAGAGAATGCATTGGCACATGGCCCTTCTGTTGGGTAAAGGGTTAAGTTCCAGCATTGTCTTCATATGAATGACAAATAGATGGAAAATATATATCAATACATGAGGGGGAGAGACTATCTCTTTTCATGCACAGAATATCTCCCCTCATGCATGGACCAGCCTAGAGGGTGACTTGGGAGTAATCTTCTCCCTAAAATGTGCCACTTCTCCCTATTTTTGCAGAAGGGAGAAGTGACTTTTCTCTCATATATCAGTATGCATATTTCAAAACAGCATATTTAAAGTGTATTTACAGACTATAATGGTGTACTTACTCATTATAATAGTAATACAAACGAGCTATTGTACAGTAATGCCCTAATTAATCAACTCCTTAACCACAGCAGAATTATGGGTAATTTTCAGGATTTAGTCAGAAATATGGCTTGTTGCCATTCATCAGTGAGAGCTTTCCGATGAATGGCAACAAGCCATATTTCCGACTTAATCCTGAAAAATTACCCATAATTCTGCTGTGGTTAAGGAGTCGATTAATTAGGGCATTACTGTATTGCATAATATATATAATCTAATAGGGAGAAATAAATTCTCCCAATTTGAATTCTCCAGGCTGGTCCCTCCCCTCATGGCTCATGCACGGATAAAAAATTTCCAGCTATTTGTCATTCATATGTAGACAGTGCAGGAATTTAAAGAGAGTCCGAGAGAGTTTGTTGACAAGTAACTGAACCATCCTCCCCGATGCGAAGAATATTACTTCAGAAGGACAGAAAGATCGGCTTTCAAAGGGCGTGTGCGCACATAACGGTTGCCTCTAAAAAGTGACTCTATTTCATCAAAATGTCACACAATAGTTTTGATTTCAGCGATTCAAAGGAATTCATCAGAGCCTATCCGCCTGGAACATTGATTAAATTTCAAATAAAAAATCAATACCCACTGACCACTTCTATAATGACAGAATCACAACAGTGAATACCCTGGCAGGCTTCCATCTGCCAAAAATAAAATTCATTCATTAAAAAGCTACCCACCTGCTTCAAAACCCAATCAATACACCTGAAAAGCTGTCAATCAGATGATTCAGCCAATCAAATGACAACTTTTCCAATTAATGACCGCCTTGATAGTGTCACCCTGTGTTGACAATAGAGTAGCTTTTTGACACATGCAGGGACAGGGTGATGTTAGCTGAAACAAAGCGTGTGTTGATTTGAGTTCTCAATGTTGACACTGATACATCTAGCTGGGTCTCTTTATTACCCTTTCTGCACACAAATGCTACTTTTTTGCACACATTCTGACAAGCTTGGACAACAGATATACTACTGACAGTTTATGGATCTTACCCTATTGCAGAAGCATTTTTGATGTGAGATATTAATCACGTTAATTGGGTTAATTAACATGGGTGCAGCCTGGCAGTGATTTTAACAAGCTGAGTTGTTGTGACAGTGATTGGAGTGTGTGTGTCAGTGAAGGCTGCCTTGAGATTCATATCAGTAAAGCCTACTCGAGATTCACAAGGATTTTCTCTCTCA
Organism: Siphonodentalium dalli; assembly: GCA_032622095.1. NCBI lineage: Eukaryota > Metazoa > Mollusca > Scaphopoda > Gadilida > Siphonodentaliidae > Siphonodentalium > Siphonodentalium dalli. The sequence continues at coordinate 77,654,804 of CP136065.1, read as the reverse complement.
GTTTTATCATTGATTTTGACTGGTTCCTGGATTTTATATGTGTGATGTCTTCTTCTTGTCATGACAAGTAAGTTACCATGTATTCACACTTTCAATTTCTATTCCATAACACAAATCATTCATTAATATTTTTAAACAAAACAGAATAACTCAAATTGTACCACTAAACAATAGGGCCTCAGACTCTTCCAGGGGTGGTTTTTTCCAGGGTAGAATCTTTTGCAATAATGCATGCTTAAATTTATTTATGAACTCATTTTTCAATCCAATAGATCATCCCCTATCCTGTTATTAATTAAATGCCACTTTCAACATCACAGTAAACCCTGCAAAGCTGCCAGCAGGTTACATTTCAAATCTGATGCAAATGTTACACATATTTTTAAAGTGATAAAAATCCCCCCCCCCCCATGACTATGACAAGTTCCCTTTAAAAATAAAGACCAAATAGTATCACACTTTTAGTTTGAAACTTTGAAACAGTTATATGTACATGATGCTGCACATAAATAACATATACACAGGACATATATATGTAGAAAGTGTTCTGATAACATCCCCCCCCCCCCCCCCCCCCCAACCACATCATTTGTCCTGCTAAACAGCTCAGATTTAACTAATTCCGCTATGACAATGGTAGATTTGGTGGGCACTGCCCTGTTTCTACTATATGGAATGCTAACTGGATCAGACAGGATCTCCAAGTCAGGCATATAGCAAGTTTAGCAAGCCCTGCCCCCAAGCTCACATTTCAATAATTTTACAATGGTGAGTGAGTACTGCTGTCCATGGGGATGCTATCAGGGTCCTCGGGCAGTCACAGAAAGTTTACGACCTGTAGCCCCCACACTGTCGTCTGGATATGGGGCATAAAACCTCATTTACCCCACCACATCATCTGTCCTGCTAAACAGCTCACATTTCACAAATTTTACAATGGCAATGGTACATGTAGATCTGGTGGACAACCCTGTATATGGGATGCTATCAGGACAAGACTGGGCCTATGGCATATATAAGGTTTACCAGCCCCCCCCCCCCCCCCCCCCCCCACCCCTCATCCTTACCCTGTCATGCTAAATGTCTCATATTTAACTAATTTTACTATAACAATGGTAGATCCGGTGGGCACTGCTGTAGGTGAGGGATATCTGGATGAGACAGGGCCTCAGGCAGTCTGATAATATCTACTGACATCTGAAAGGTAAACACCCAAAAGTGAATTCCAAATACCCTAACCTGTCAGACTATAGTCTACTCAAACTGTTCAGATATGTATCTCTGGACATACACAGGTAGTTCAATATCACAACCCATTGCTAACTTACTTTCCAATTCATAAAGCATCAAATTTATTCTCAGGAAAGCAATTTTCCATCATGATCTATGCGTGAAGGCAACTTAGTTAGTTGGTTGGTTATTTGGGCAATTACTTTGCTTTTAGCATCTATGGTTTAGCACCACATTGTCAGTTTCTTTAATAAAAGAATGACCATGTAGAGGGTTCATCTAAATCATGCCATTGCATGTACAGTAATGCCCTAATTAATCGACTCCTTAATCACAGCAGAATTATGGGTAACTTTTCAGGATTTAGTCGGAAATATGGTTTGTTGCCATTCATCGGAAAGCTCTCACTGAGATCTTTCTGATGAATGACAACAAGCCATATTTCCAACTAAATCCTGAAAAGTTACCCATAATTCTGCTGTGGTTAAGGAGTCGATACATTAGGGCATTACTGTACATGTATAGGAACCACCTTCACCTCACTGGTATTATAACTGAGCTAGCTTTGAAATAGTGTGTCTGTCATTGTCAAAATAAGGTCCCAGAGGGTGAATTTAGTGATGCTACCTCGCACAGCATCACTAAATTTACCCTCCATGGACCTCTTTCTGTTTAGGCCTCATCTTCAGGGAAGTAGCTCTAGTCTCAAATTAACAGTTTTCAGTTACTTTTTCCCTTCTGTTCAGTTTCTAGATCCCCTAATTTGCAGAAGATAAAATCGAGGTGACTACTGGGTGAACATCACTAAACTTCAACTAGAAACTTCAATCTGATATTAGGTCTCCCATAGCAGCTGAGGCCTAAAGCAGAATGAGGTTCCCAGAGGGTGAATTTGTTGATGCTAGCCTGCCATGTGGGATATCATCACTGAATTCACCCTCTGGGGACCTCACTCCGCAAATGTCAGACACACTATTTCAAGACTAGTAACTGACAAGAGCTGTGATTTGGCAGAAACCCTCTAATATCTCTTCAAGTACAATCTTAAGATGGATAATACTGTTTTGAAACACAATTGTGGTTTGGACATAAGAGGGAAGTGTACCATACTATGGTTGTACAAACACCATAACCCATAGATATGACACAATGGTGGGTTTTTGGTTATGTAAGTTATTGTAGTTTTGATAGGGGAAGTAACACTATCAGAATAACAAGATGTCTAGATGAGTTCTTTATGGAGGTGGTCTGACCAGGGAACATTTAGATCGCAATTACAAGTACATTGGGGGTGATGTAACCTGGAGGCTACTTCAGTAACTGTGTGACAGGAAGTGATAAAATGAGTTTTAACCCCTTGGGTCGACACTGAGTAATCAGTTCCCAGTATGCATTTTACCAAAAGTTTTTACACTTCAGAACTACAAAACAAAATGTAGTGTACTAACTGTACTTTAAAGCAAATCTATTTTTTTTATTTCATCAGTAAGACAAGATTAGTATTCAGTTGTAGTGTTATCAATAGAAATATTAAAAGATTATAGTAATGACCTAAATAATCGACCCCTAAACCACAGAAGAATTATGGGAATTTTTTCAGGATTTAGTCGGAAATATGGCTTGCTGCCATTCATCAGAAATCTCTCAGTGATAGCTTTCCGTTCCGATGAATGCTAACAAGCCATATTGCCGACTAAAAATTTACCATAATTCTGCTGTGGTTAAAGGGCATTACTGTAGATCCTTGTTATCATGAAAAGAGTCTTGTACAAATTTGCAACTCTTGTAGTATTGATAGAAGTACAGTAACACTATCAGAATAACAAGATGTCTGGCTGAGTTCTTTTAACCCTTTCATGTGCCAGTTCATTCTCTTATATATATACGAATCTCCCACAGGGAGCCTCGCATTTTTAATAGAATGCACTGGCTTACCATGTCAAGTTGAATATTGTTAGGCCAATCTATTCTCGTGTATATGCGAGGCTCCCTATGGGAGACTTGCATATATAAGAGGATATACTGGCACAGGGTTTTCGCAAAATTTCAGGAAGCTCCAGTCATGGAAGCATTAAGCCCTGCATATATTAATTTACAAGAACCTCCTAGTCTGTCAGATATGAACAGACCAATCCAATATGTGTATTCAGAACTGACATGAGTGTAAATTCATTCAAGATACAAAGGGTTAATAAACAAAATATTGATGCAGTTAACCCTGAAGACAGGTGGCTAGTAGCTGTCATAGAAGATCATTGTTCATTGGTACAGGTGTAGCAAATTTCAGAAAATGTCAACAAAATGCTGAAATATTGCCAAATTTAAATACCTTTAAAAACACATAAGGGTGGAAAGATGGGATACAAAAATTATCACATATCAATCAATCATTCCTGTCTTGGTCTCTGATAATTATATTACAGTAGCATTTTTGTCACTTGACCCAAAGAACCATGATGAGGCTGATATGATAAACATTATATTTAAAAATTTGAATTTCTATTCAAATATGGAAATTCACACATGGAAAAGCACAAATTATACTGACTTCAATATTACATTCTGCTCGATCTACCCAAAATAATACTGACAGTGATGAGAGAATGTTTTTTACGAAAAAAACACCATAAATTGATACCTGTCTACAGAAATGTGACAAGTTGTAATTACTGAATGACAATGATTTCTGTGTGCACCTGGCCAACCCTATTAGACACTGTACACTAAATAAACAAACAGGGTCCTCGGGCTAACTAGCTAGTCCTCTCTTCTCAAGATCCCAGTGCAAAACACAAAGCATTTCTCTAACGAATGTGGATATACTGTGCATTGATTCTTATTCACCTACTGTAGAGCAGGTAGGGAGAGAAGCAGCGTTAATGCTGTCACTTGACAAATTTGCCTATGGCAAAATAATTCATATTTGGAAAAAAAATTGGCCAGTCACTTTTTAATTGCTGAAGAAAGTTGAAAAATTTTGGTCAATTTGCTAAAAAAAAAATTAAAATATGCAATGAAAAATGTTTGATTTAATTTCTCACGGACAGTCATGATTTCAGATGATAGACTGGGCACATATCCTTGTTTAGTTCATGGTCTAGATAATGCTGTTTTTTTTATAAAATAGTACTTCAACTTGTTACACTCTCTATCGAACCTACATGTACATGTACCTAAAAAAAGTCTGGTTTTTTTTAACACCCACTTTTTACTATTGACAGCGAGTTGGGAACTATAGTTAGACAAAAATAATTACTTCCAAAAATCAAACAATTATATTCTCTTGAAAGTGGAAAGTCACTGTTCAAACATTTCATGAACTATTATAGTCAAAATCTAAGCTAAAACATTTCGAATTTGTTTTAAATTACCATGCAACCATGAAGCTTAACTGTAGTCCCCTTTGGTGGACAATCAAATCACCAACCATGTCCATGTTGATGTTCAAAGCAATTTTCACCCAGTCAAAACCAAATGGTCAGTTATCCATTTCACTGAGATGGTCAGTATTGGTTCATCAACAGACCATAAGGGGACAGTTTGATGGGGCAATAAAAACTCACTACAAACAACAGTCCGTTTAATTACATGCATCTAAGGACAATGAATGACCAGCTTTACAGCCCCTTGGGTCCTCCTATAGGCCAGATAAGGATTTTATGGCAGGTGATAACTGGGTGTTAGGGTTACCACATCTGCCTGTGATGGGAGGTGGGAGGGTTAGAGTTAATGGATTAGGTTCAGTAATTATAACTATGAAGGTGCAGTTAAGTTTTACTGGTGTATGGGGATGGTAAATTATGCATATGTTTTCCTGGGTGGCCTAAAATTATCTGATAAGAACATCTCCCCTCCCTGCATCAGTAATCAGATCCCTAAAGGAACAGAGCCATGTCCCTATATGCACCAATAAGCACTCAGCAGGTTCAACATAGCTATTAAGGTGGTGGCCATTTGGCTTATTTCAAAACACTGCAGTCATTAAACATTTTTCATGAATTAAATGTTCAAAAAGATATATTTTGCAACAGATTCTACCTGTACTAGTATGTTAAACTTGGATACTGAACTATAGTACAAGTATTGGATTATATTCTGGAAAAAGAACACCTTTTTAGTAAGTATGACCAATTTTTTTCTGTATGCCTTAGAAGAGTATTTAGGATCCCATCTTGTATTTTACAAACCTGTTAGGCCCGTTCCAAACGACGGATTTTTGTCGACTCGAATCTAATACCAGACCCACAATTGTATTAAATGCGTCAAAAATGCGACGTTTGAAACAATTAGATCCGTGCCAGACGCATCACAGACGAATCTCCGTCCAATTCAGACGAATCGTCGTCGGTGATGCGTCTGAAATCCGTCTTGGTTTCAAACGACGGATTTTTGACGACTCGAATCTAATACATGTGACGAGAAGATCCGAAAGTTGCCGAAGAACGAATGCAAATGATATGATAATGGTATAATAATGAGGGGGCTCCCCTTATCTGAGGAAATACCCACATGACGTCATTTGTCGCACGCTCTCTTTGTCATAAAGAAATATATATCTATTAGCATTGCTTAGGTAACATTGTGCAAATTGTAATTATTTTGGTAGTTTGATTCCTCAACGAACATGGCATGTCACTGACTCACATCTTATAGTGGATATAGTATCAATGTTTTAGAATAATCCATATATACCGGTATAAGGGGTAGGGGTTGTAGCAACTGATTTATAATAATTCATATAGACCGATATTCCTTATTGTAAGGAATAGGGGTGGTAGTCTCTGATGTATAATAATTAATATTTAGCGGTATTACTTATTATAAGGGGCAGAGGTGGTACTACTGATTTATAATAATTCATATATACCGATATTACTTATTATGAGGGGTAAAGGGGTAGTAACCTCTTATTTATAATTTATAATAATTCATATATTCAGGTATTACTTGTTATAAGGGGCAGAGTGGTAGCCTATGATTTATAATAATTTATAAATACCGGTATTCCTTATTATAAGGGGTAGGGGTGGTAGCCTCAGATTTATAATAATTCATATAAACCGGTATTACTTATTATGAGGGGTAGGGATGGTAGCCTATGATTTATAATAATTCATAGATACCGGTATTCCTTATTATAAAGGATATATAGGTGGTAGCCTATGATTTATAATATATAATTAATATATTCCGGTATTCCTCATTATAAGGGGTAGGGGTGGTACCACTGATCTTATTTATAATAATTCATATATACCGGCATTACTTATTATGAGGGTATAGGGGTGGTAACCTCTTATTTATAATAATTCATATATTCCGGTATTCCTTATTATAAGGGTAGGGGTGGTAGTCTCTGATTTATACTAATTATTGTATACCTGTATTTAAATGCATGGTATACAAATATATGGCAATTGGTTGCACGATCTAACATTTATTTGTAGCACCTATTATATTATATTATATTATATTATATTATATAACTATATGTACTATATACATCATCATATACATATGCACATATATTCGCGCTGCAATCGCGCATATATTTATACATAAGTTGTACTGTATTTTAGTATATATATGTATAACATACCGGTATATATAGGCCTCTATATCTACGCGTGACCATTTTGTGAAGGTAACATGGAGTGCACCTTTAAATAAATCGACCGATGTATTAGATTCGACGCGACAAAGATGCGTCCGTCTGAAACAAAATTGACCGCAGACGCATCACCGACGGATTTAATACAATTAGATTCGAGTCGACAAAAATCCGTCGTTTGGAACGGGCCTTATGCTTTTCATTTAGATTCTATTGTATAAAAAATAAACTGTTTTAAGTAGCGTTCAGACTAATCCATTGCGTGGTCTGTATATTTTATTGACATAAACTGTCATATGCGTTATACTGTTCAAACTGGCGCGTACATTTGCATTATAACACAGATGTTCCGATTAATAATTGCAGCTGATAAGTTTGATATTGGAATAAATTCAATATTACAAATCAATCTACAGTAATGCCCTAGTTAATCGACTCCTTTAACCACAGCAGAATTATGGGTAATTTTTCAGGATTTAGTCGGAAATATGGCTTGTTGCCATTCATCGGAAAGCTCTCAGGGAGAGCTTTCCAATGAATGGCAACAAGCCATATTTCCGACTAAATCCTGAAAAGTTACCCATAATTCTGCTGTGGTTAAAGGAGTCGATTAATTAGGGCATTACTGTATCTGTAATAAATTAATTCTACGATAATGTCAAATCCCAACAACTAACACTTTATTGACATAAATACAAAGTCAATTTTCTTTCTCCTCGAAGGCAGCTGCCATCTTTTACCGATTGAAAACAAAAAATGTCATGATGCATGCCATATAAGGTATGCGTTAGTCCTTACTGAAAACAGAATCTATCCATTGCGTGCATTAACGGATATGACACATTGCATCCATCTGAATGTCTTAGTGTTGTTGTCGATAATCCAATTGCAACGCAACAGACTTTTCTGAGTGCTACTTAATACATAGAGAAGTGTTCTGAGTTATTAACATCCAAAGTATTACTGTATTTTGTATGAGACTATTACTTTGTGATAAAACTTTTGGTCATATGTCCACAACTCTGGACATAATTAAATATGGATGACAACACAGTAAGAGTTGGGAGCCCTGTATTATTATTAGTTATCTTCAGTAACATCGTGGGGTACATGGAGATTTAATACCTGGATGTCGATTTTGAACCCCGAGGCGGAGCCAAGGTGTTCAAAAAGAGACATACAGGTATTAAATATCCATGTACCCCACGATGTTGCCGGAGATAAAGATTTTGTCCCCACAACAATAGCCATGTCTCCTCAATTTAAGTGATTTTCATAGATTTTCCGATTAATTCACACCAATAATAATAATTCAGTAGCCGAGCTAAGGATCCGGGTCAGGTGACGTCAAACTAGGCGTGCGAGAGCAACGTCACGATTGGTGGAAACTGTCAGTTCAAGGGTCATTCATATACCCCGATGTTTCACATGCTCATATACCCCCGATGTTGCGCGCATGTTCTCTTATACCCCGCTGTCAAGGGTGACGGGGGACATGGTGATTTAAATGTGGCATTGTAGCCAATCAGATTGCTAGTTACAACCGTGTGTGAGGACAAACACTTTTAACCCTTCTATGACTGAAGCTTCCTGAAATTTTGCGAAAACCCTGTGACAATGCATTCTCTTATATATGGGAGTGCCCCACAGGGAGCCTCACTTATAAACGAGAATACATTGGCCTAACAATATTTACTTTGGCCTTGTAAGCCAGTGCATTCTCTTATATATGCGAGGCTCCCAATGAGAGACTTGCATATATAAGATAATGCACTGGCACAGTGTCTTTAATGATGCACCAGCACAGCTCCAGTCATGAAAGGGTTAAAATACAACATGGAATAATTGATCAAACTCAAACTGTGCAGGAGTCAATGAACCAGAGATATCAAACAGTGTTTTCAAATAGTTTAGCAACCACCTGGCTAAAAAGGCTTATTTGCAGTAATCCCAATTCTATCATAAGATTTGTTCCCATGAAACTGACTAGTCTTGATAAATGTTCTAAATCCTAAACAAAATACATCAACCCAGGGAGCAAAGACCTCATAGAAGTTAAAACTTCTGTAATGAGAATAGGACCCAGGATAACTGGATATACACCCAGGATACCATTGTCTGGGCATCTGTCGGGTAGCAGTAAAACCCATTGTTACCCCCGAAGATGATGGTAGAGCTTAGAGTGTGGGCCCCCATTAACAAACCAATGTTTACCTGTCCTGGGGTGTCTATGAATACACCTATCTGTGAACCGCATAAGGTTGCATAACTCCCAATATAAACACACAAAGCCCGTACCTGAGCCTAATCACCACTTTGCAAACTATTTCAAATCCCACCCTTTAATCAGTATTTCAAAAGTCAACAAAGTTTACTGAGCTTTTTTATGCACGACAATGGGCACCATTCATTTGGGAACCACATTTAACCCTTTGAGTGCCAGGGGCCGATATTATCGGCCCTAAACCTACACAATAAGTCTGTTAAAGAACATAATAAAATATATTCAAATTGTAAAAAATAAAAAAAATAAAAAAAAAATTGTTAGGCCAATGCATTCTCTTATATATGCGAGGCGACCTATGGTCGACTCGCATATATAAGAGAATGCATTGGCACAGGGTATATGGGTTGATACAAAAATCGACCTGGCACTCAAAGGGTTAAGATGGATTGGATGCTGAATCAGAAGTCAGCCCTAAAGCCTTATCGAATGTGACCGTTTATTTCATTATTTGAATTTTTGAAAATGAATTGAACGAGTGTACAAATTACCTGTAAAATTAAACTGTCCCCAGAGTCCAGCCTAGAGGTTTCAAACATGGAGAAGTCACTTCTCCCTGTTTGGTTATTAGGGAGAAGTGGACTGTAGTCAGGGCGAATTAACCCTTTGAGTGCCAGGTCGATTTTTGTATCAACCCATATACCCTGTGCCAATGCATTCTCTTATATATGCGAGTCGACCATAGGTCGCCTCGCATATATAAGAGAATGCATTGGCCTAACATTTTTTTTTTTTTTTACAATTTTAATAATTTATTCTTATATTCTTTAACAGACTTATTTTGTAGGTTTAGGGACGATCTCACTCAAAGGGTTAACAATGGATCATGTTCAATATACACCCCAAGTCCCCAACATCACACTTAGTATAAGTATCATGCAACACAAGAGCCCATTTATAAAAAATTTATAGCGAGTAATTAAGGACACCATTGTAATCAGTAAATATAGGGATAATTAAGTGGTACATTTTAGGGAGAAGATGTCTCCCAAGTCACCCTCTAGGCTGGTCCTTGGTGGCATGGTATGATAGTCACAAGAAAACTAAATACATGTACATGTAGATATGCATCCTTCCAATGATCAGCTAAAATACCTATGTTTAACATCTATATAGACTTGTAGTCCAAAGTCTAAATATATGGGTTTTCTGGACTACCTTCTGATGGTTGTGTTCCCCTTGTAATCATCTTAACCCTTTCAGTATGGTAGCTGCACTGGTTCAGCATTAATGATCCTGTGCCAGTGCATTCTCTTATATATGAGTCTCCCATATGGAGCCTCACATATACAAGAGAATGCCAGTGGCTTACAAGGTCAAGGTACATATTGTTAGGCCCTATGGGAGACTCACATCTATAGAAGAATGCATTGGTACAGGGATTTCGCATAATTTCACGAAGATCCAGTCATGGAAGGGTTAATTATTCAAAGACCACAAACATGTTTGTTAGACTGAGATATCTTTTCACACACTAAGCTTCAAATGATTACGACAATGAAGGAAATTCTAGTGGCGAGCTTCAGGGAAAACCTACGGAGTCTATAACGATATTTGATGCTGACATTGCTGTCAGCTAAATCAATAATTTTCAAGAGATTCTAAACCATATATTTAAATTTGAATATTGAACATCCAAAATACCAAACCAGATGTCACATAAATACGCTCAGATCTCGTCCCCTCTCATTAATATGAAGTTGACAGGCTTTTACGGTATCTGTCAATACAATTTTAAGTCAAAATTCATGCAATTGTGCATTTCAATAAATGAAATTTAAAAGTTTCATAGATTCCATTTAAATGACACAAAGAGCCCTGTGAGTTTGTGCCACGCTCAATTAGCTTTACACTGAATGCATCAAAGGGAAGAAACTCTCTCAATTATTGATTATCTATTTAACCTGCAGCCATTTATCAGTTAAGTCACTTGAGTTTCATTCAAAACTAATAGCCCATAATACAAGAAAATTGTCCCGTTTCCCTGAAGGGGTATGCAAGACCAGGAACATGGTGACATGTGGGGAGACCACCAGTTTGGGACTCCACTAGACTATAATTTTTAACTGTTAGAAATTCCAAGCATAAAATAAGTTGCACAGTGGGCTAGCATCACCAAATTCACCATCTGGGAAACTCATTCTGCTTAGGCCTCAGCTGTTATAGGTGACCTAGGATCAGACTGAAGTTCCCCAGTTGAAATTGGTGATGGTCGCCATTTAGTCAACTCTATTAGGCAATTTATCTTCTGTAAAATTAGGGGATATAGAACTGAACAGAAAGGAAAAAAGAAACAATTTTTTTTTTAAATTTGAGACTATACAGATACTTCCCAGAAGATGGGGCCTAAGCAGAATGAGGTTCCCAGAGGGTGAATTTAGTGATGCTAGCCGACTGTGCGGAGTAGTGTCACTAAATTTACCCTCTGGGGACTTCATTCTGCAAATGTCAGACTCTATTTCCAGGGTTGCATCCATAGAATAATCTATAGGAGGGGTTAATAACAGAAAAGACAGTGTTAAAAATTAGAAATGGGGCCCCTTATCAGAGTTTCATGTTAAGAAACATGTTGGTCAGCAGCACACTCTCCAAATACTTAAGTAATCTTATCATTCCCCAACATCAAAGAGGACATAACTACTCCCCTTAATAAGTTAAACTCTAAACTGCTGTCCCCAATTACTGCACCCCTAATCTTATCTGACTGGGTGTTGATTTAAGTACCCTCCCAACCCCCAGGACTTCCTCAAATATTACCCAGTGGTCAATAAACTGTGAGCTAATCACAGAGGGGGAAGCTAGGTGGATAGTTTCAAAGATAACAGTCTAAAGGCATGCAACACTATCTAATGTTCATAAATTCCAAATGATTTTCTTATACAGAAACATGTGATGTAAACATTAATGTAAATACTGAACATTTATCAGATGATTGACATTATTATTAAACCCCACTTTAAGTCCCACTTTAACCTGATATACATTACATTTTAAAAGTAATTTAGTTCTCAATACCACAATGGTTTGCGCATATATGGCCATATTTTATTTTTGTTTGGAAAAACGGCAAAAGAAAATATCAGTTGGTCTTTCAGCTGAAATGTTTCAAGTCGATCGAGTCAAGGATCTCCTCTGCAAATGTATAATTTCTGTGGTTGAGTTTATGCTAATATGACAACTAAAAGCATATGACTCCAAAATTATTTCAATCAGCATCATGGATTGTTTGAAGTCTCAAGAAGGGGCTCTTGTTGTAATTTTGTCCTTGACAAAATGGTAGAGCAGTTGAAGCACTAAAGGACAACGGGTGCACAATTTTCAGAAGAAATTATTTTTCAAAGTAAATATATGCCTTTGAAAGTATAGTCCGCCAAGCATAGGGGGGGGGGGGGGGGGGGGGGGCTGGAGACCTTGAATTTCCCCCTGCTCGGCCACCCTTGGGAGTAATGACAGCATCCTTAAGATGATAGAGATACACATGCACATAGAGGGGCAAGCCTTAAAATAGTGTGTCAGTCATTTGCAAAATAAGGTCCCCATAGGGTGAATTTCATGATGCTACCAAGCACAGCAGGCTTGCATCACCAAATTCACCCTCTGGGGACCTCATTCTGCTTAGGCCGTATCTTCTGGGAAGTAGTTTCAAATTAACATTGTTTTCAGTTACTTTTTCGGGAATTTTCCCTTCTGTTCAGTTTATTTATCCCCTAATTTGCAGAAGATGAAATGCAAATCGAGGTGACAACTGGGTGAACATCACCAACTTCAGTTGAAGCCTAAACAGAATGAGTGAATTTGGTGACACTAGCCTGTAATGTGGGACAGCATCACTAAATTCACTCTCTTGGGACCTCATTCTACAAATTTCAGACACACTATATCCAGGCTTGTAGAGGAGTGTCATGGCCATTCACCACCTAGTCCACTATGCCAGGTTTGGAAGCAATGAGTATCTGCTAGCCTTGAGCTATGGTTTGTAAGATTCAGATCACCCACCTGCAGATGTCCAGTGCCTGCCACCAGATGGCCATTTATATGTATACAAACATGTCAGCTGATATGTAAACAAATGTAACAAGTGGCTGGGTGGTTAATTGCAATTACAGACTTGTTTAATTAAGATATTTATCAGTGTTAGCTGAGTAAACAAAAATGGAAACATTATAATTACCAAAAATTAATTAGACCATAGATCTTCAAATTTGAGTGTCAAAAATTCTGTTCATACAATTTAAATCGATGACCTTTGATAGTACAACATGGCTATTATAGGAATTTACTATTTTGGGGACCCAATCCTACCTGTGTAGGTGATGCATGGGAGGGCACTCGGGTCATGCTAAATCACATGGTCATGCTAATCCACATGGTCATGCTAATCCACAGTCATGCTAATCCCAATGAATTCGTCTGCACTTCTATTACCATTTCATCTGGCTGTTGTCTGCTTATAGATCCTTAATATCCATCCAAATGAATAATAGACCATTCCAATGTTTACTTTTATACTGAGTGGGAGAATCCATTTGGTATGGAAAGGGTTCAGAGTCATGTCAATTCTTGTGAAAACTAAGTCCTCTAGAAATGTATCTATAACTTCAAATTGATGATTTCTTTCAAAGTTAGAGCATTTATTTGATGCGGGCTAGCATCACTATATTCACCTCTGGGTACCTCATTCTGCAAATGACAGACAAACTATTTAAACTTTTCAAGGTTTGAGTATGACAGCATGCAAGCCTGATTATAGTGCCTGTCATTTGCAGAATGAGGTCCCCTGAGGGTTAATTTAGTGACAGTATCACGCATAGCAGGCTAGCATCACTAAAATCACCATCTGGGGACCTCATTCTTCCCAAATGGTGAATATTGTCATGTACACCCATTGGGAACCTCGATTATGTAAAGTGTCGTCTGCCAATTTGGGGATATAGAGAAACTATAAACTAAAAAAGAAATAGAATCTAGTGAAGAAGTTTCTATAGAAATTTGATAATAAAGAAACTTGCAGAAGATGCCTAAGCAGAATGAGGTCCCCAGAGGGCAAATTTAGTGATGCTAGCCCACTCTGCGGGATATCATCACTAAATTCACCTTCTGGGGGGACCTCATTCTGCAAATGACAGGCACACTAAACTCAGACTCGCATGACAGTGCTCCAGCTCCCTCTTGGCAGATTCTTTTACATAGACATGTAGGTATTGCATTCGAAAAATTTTGCTTCTGGAAGTTTCACCCCCTTTAATACCTCAGTGATTCTTACACCCCTGATTTTTTTCTTTGAAATTTTAAGGCCTTTATGGGTCTCTACAAACACAACCACATTTATATTCCCAAAAGTTTTAGATTATGTGCAATAGCTACAGCTGTATTTGAGACTTCTGTTTAGTGTTTTAACAAATAGCGGTCAGTGACTCCTACTAAACTTTAGTAAAAACACACAGCTTATATCATTTTCCTCAATCGGGCAGCAGAAACACATATAAATTATATATATCATCAGAGAACTGTAATTTTTACACTATCTATCAAAATAAACACTCTGAGAAAGTGTACATACAGAGAATAATTCAATTATTTATCCAATAAATCGCCTGGAAATGACCAACACAGTGGCAGGTAGTTAGACAGTATACTCCATGCTGAATGGAAAATAAACAGACTGTGAGAAATTCCCACACTGGACAAACAAGCCATGCATGTGGTAGCATTCATGGACCATGGTGAGAATAAAGTCTAATGTAAAAGTGAGAATATTGTGGTCAATCAAAATTCAGAAGGTGGCAGAGCATGGTGTCATTGGTTTTGCCCCTCCCCTTTTCCCTTGGCAACCACTGTAGCAATGGGAACTGACAGAGTTAGTCAGATACAAGAATCAGGTTATCTCCCTTTGCACAAATATGCAATTACTTCGTATTTACACAATCTTCACCATCACCAATTACAACCTAATATGCTATGCACCTAACCATTTGAACTACTGGTAGCCCCCTGGAACTAGATAGAAATTATATTTCATACTGAATGGAATATCAACAGTATGAGAAATTCCCACACTGGACAAACAAGTCATGCATATGCAGTAATGCTCTAAATAATTGACTCCTTAACCACAACAGAATTATGGGTAATTTTTCTTAGCTTTTAATTCAAACTAGCCAAAAGGAAATTTCAACACAGGACAAACAAGTCAAACATGTGATATTCTTCATGGGCCTTGGTTGGCCTCAAAATATGGTGCCAGACATTTGCAGAATGAGGTCCGAAGAGGGTGAATTTAGTGTGCGATGGTAGTAATCGCTCTAGTGTAATTGTCAGAAACAGAATTCGTGCAACTAAAATCGTACCATGTGCGCGCACCTAATCTTGCATCAAAAGGGTCTGCGTCAAATATGGTGCAACATATAGCACTTCGTGTGCAGCCCGTTTAACAAATTGAGCCTGATCAAAACTGATATAGCAGATTTCCCCAATCGTACACGGGTACAGGTGTACCCCAATACAACAATCCCCATGAGATAGGTTCATGCAGGGTTTAACAATATGCATCAAATCTTATCCCTAGTTCAACTCAACACCTGGTAGGCCTACTAGGGAGTATTATCAATCGACAGTGTGTTTGATATATTAAATTCAATTTCGATTACAATCAATGTAAATGCAGATCTTAAGTGATAATGCTGGCATAAGCCATCACCTCATCAGATTATCAGGTAGAATCTACCTGACTTGTTGATGAGTGACATGTGCCATGTAGGGTGGCATCGGGTACACTGCTCATTATACACAGATAAGAATCAGAGAAATGCCACATTTGTTGCTGCTAAAAGTGCAAACTGCATGCCGTAGGTTTGTTGTCAAGGCTCGTTTGTTTGGATCTTTTAGACCAATTAAAGGTACTCAATCCGATCAGAGGGTCCCCATATCATCAAGATACAACAACAACAATATTTCTTCAAAATACGCTTTAGTTATCGGAATCGATTAATTGCAACAACATAATGCTACTGTCAACTATGGTATCAAATTTCCCAAAACATGTTATTTATTAACATTTGTTCAACGAAATTTGGCTGTATTATCACTTGTTTTTAGAGATCCATTTTCATCCGCAATTTTGACCGAGACCATCCATTTGACGGTGTGTTTCTGGGCCACAAATAATTGAAATAACAAACTTTAAATATCAATATCTGATCACTGTGAGCTTTGATGGGTGAGTTCCTCAACTCGAATCAAATATTTTTTACCCCCGAAGCCAAAGAAATAGTAATGTAGGAGCGTTAAATCGGATTGAGTACCTTTAAAGGAAGGTATCATTAGAGACATTTAGTCTGAATTTGTACAAGCCAGATTATAGCGTGTCTGTCATTTGCAGAATGAGGTCCCCAGAGAGTGAATTTAGTGAGCGGTATATGGGATAGCATCACTAATTCACCCTCTGGGGACCTCATTCTGCTTAAGCCTCATCTTCACTGGAAAGTTTCTTAATTATAAAATTTCTATAGAAACTTCTTGACACAGATTCTATTTCTTTTTTAGTTTAGTTTTTCCTATATCCCCAAATTGTGATATGACACATTGCATACTCGAGGTTCCCAATGGGTGTACATCCCAATATTCTCCATTTGGGAACTTCAATTTGAGTCTATGTCTCCCATAGCAGATGAGGCCATGCAGAATGAGGTCCCCAGAGGGTGAATTTGGTGATGCTAGCCCACTATGCGGGATAGCATCACTAAATGCACCCTCTGGGGGACCTCATTCTGCAAATTACAGGCACCATAAACTCAGTCTTGAATTTGTAACATAAATATTGATATATTGCTGCAAACATGACCAGTTAGTGGTAAACATTTAATACTACATTTGTTTAACACTTTCTTAACTAAATGCTCATTGATGAGTAGTTCGCTTAGGAAATATATGATCACAAAATAAGTTCAACAAAAACCTAAACCTGGCTAAAGATTCGGCCAATGAGAGTTGCTGTTAACCCTTTACCCAACAGAACGGCCCTGTGCCAATGCATTCTCTTATATATGCGAGTCGACCATAGTCGCCTCGCATATATAAGAGAATGCATTGGCTTAACACATTAAAAATTATAAAATTGTTAAAGAATGTAAGAAAAAATGGTAAAAAGTGTTAAAAAAAGATTTTTTTTAGGCCAATGCATTCTCTTATATATGCGAGGCGACCTATGGTCGACTCGCATATATAAGAGAATGCATTGGCACAGGGCATAACTGTAACTATCACAATGTGGTCAAGGAGCCGGTTCGAATGATATCCATATTTGTATGGTTCTATTGAGACAGACCAAAGATATTTTAGGCTGTTGAAGCTTTATTTGGCCGGTTTTGGCCGGTTTGTTGGGTAAAGGGTTAAAAAGTCATATATAAGACTGATGTGGCATCTTGCAAATTTGATTGTAAAATTTATGAAAATAACTGTGTTATCTGAAATGATACATTTGATGTCGTTGATTGCTACATTCTTACAGTGGATATAGTGTTTGGATGCATAACTTATACAATGTTATTCACTGAATTAATATGTCTTTAATGATGTAAAAAAGTCTTACTTTACCATAAAATCTTTGTTTTGTTGTATCAAAGGTGAAGAATGTTTTGAAATTTGAAATTTAGATGCAAGTGGTTAAAAGATCTATCTGGCCCAATGGTAGGAATCGTAGGATTTGCTCTAATTGACATATAATATGTTAATTGTATCACAATTAATTAAGAATACCAAATCTTTGTTAGACACAAAGTTGAACATGGTTAATTAAAACTTCTAATTTTGAGAATGGACATTTAATTTTTTTTAATAATTTTAATACCCAATGAACTCAATCAAAGCCTTTGATGAAGAAGTAGGTTTTGAAATTGTGAATTTAGATCCAAATGGTTAACACATCTATCTAGCTCAATCATAGGAATTAGTCTAATCCTTTTTGAGTGGAGTCCATCTTCCCATGATCAAAGCCAGCGGACTTCCTTCTCATTGTGCGACCTGTCACACAAGTTTATTGTCTCTGTAAGGCAGGTGCGTGCCATGATGAAACACAACTTAAATCCCCAAAAACACATAAATCACAGAGGATCTAACCCACAAATGAAATCCCAACACAATACACAACTTGCAAAAAGGCAGGGGAAAAGGGACCTAAGGCTATACCAATGATATAGCATGGTTTATGAGACTATACCAATATTATAGCCTGGTTTACCAACATATAGGTGTGAAGTAAATGTAAATGAAGGCAGGGGAAAAATAATATCACAAGAGCATATCGCTTGGGCATGGCAAAATACTCCCATGGTAATTTCCAACACTGGCCTATTTTTTCTTGTATTCTTTAACATTTTTATAATTTCACCCATACAGAGCCCCAGACAAACATGAGCAGACTTCACTCTTCTATATGCTTCTATATATGTGTGGGGCTCCCTGCAGGGTAATGGATGTTTTTTATTTTATGTCCTAACAGTTGTAAGAAACATTTATTTAAAAAGAATGATAAGAAATTGTTAGGCCAATGCATTCTCTTATATATGGCGGGTCACATATGTCCCGTTTAAAAAAAAAAATACTCAACACTCCAATAAAATCAACTAAATATACAGGAATTTCAAATATTTTTTGAAACATTGTTTTATTTAAATTATAAATGTAAACTAACGTATTTAATTCTTCTTATAAATATTGTTCAAATACATGTATTAGGGGGAAAATTGAGACAGCAATAGAAAAGACTCCACCATCATCTATTTTGGACACCATATGGTTAAAATGTTATTCAAAATGTCAAAATGAAGCAAATAATAACAAGTTATAATTATTTTAAATATCAAGAAAAAAGTTGTAGGACATGTTCCTAACCCAGGCTATTAAACTGTTGTTGCCTAACTCACGAATGAAATCCTAGTACAATACAAACCTTGCAAAAAGGCAACAGAGTATTAGCTAGCGTCTCGACTGATAAAAATTAATATTGGTTTGTGATAATTTTTCATTTCATTGAGGTAATCCTATCTCACGAACTGGCGAATTATTTGACACAATTTAAAAACTTTCTCTTTGAAAAAGCCACTTTCGCCAACAAATGGTGTGAAGTGATCGAAAGGTGGCAATGGTAATCCTATTGGAAGCACACGTCGCCCTGAACACCTCTATTCAATCGGTTTCTGGTGGATTGTGCCGGCCGGGTGGGAAGCCATTTACACTTAACAATGGGACACCAGGCTGAAAGCCATTGAAATGAGGAACATTTGAAGAGCTGAATCATACCTTCTAAACAGTCTGGAGATATTTATTTCCTGTCCACGTGTCTGGAACAAACCTCAATCTTATCGCTTTGTTCAATTCTCAGCGTATATTTTCTATATACATATTTTCAACCTGGATTATGATTATATTGTGAACGAGCTTGGAATTTGTTAATTCACTCTGCTTTGTGTGAATTGTCTGTGATTAAATTTGGAGCAGCAGTTATTTTCCACCTGGATTTTAATAACATGATATCACATTTGGGATATATTTTTTATTGACCCAGGTACCGGATTCAATTAGTGTCCTGATGTGTCATATGGATTTATATTCATATATTGACTCATGTGCTCTACAAGTAAGTTGGTCATTTATTTGTTCTTTAAAAAACACTGAGTGACCAGGGGTGATTGGTTTATATCAAGCTATGTATCAAAACGGTTAAATAATCTTTCTTTTTGAAGACTTAACAAATATGGTCAAATGTTACTAATATTTTCAAAAGGTGGCAATCATACTATTGGAAGCAGACGTCGCACTGAACACGGTAGAACACCTCTGTTCATTCGGTTTCTGGTGGATTATGTCATTTTACATATTTCTGTTGGGAGTTGGAGCTATACTTTTTAACCTGGTTTTGGATTACAAACTATTGAAACTAAACAACCTTGGAATCAGTTAACCTGGATTTGGACGACAAACTATTGAAACTAATCAATCCTCGAATCAGTTAACCTGGATTTGGATTACAAACTACTGAAACTAAACAATCTTGGAATCAGTTAATTCATCCCTCGCAGTGAATTTTCTGTGATTTATGAATTAATTTTGTATCTTTCTATTTGGTGTCAGTTATATTTTCAGTTGGATTTTGATTACATTTGGAATATATTTGTTATTGATCCTTCTGGATCTAATTGGTGTTCTGATGTTTTGTATGGATTTATATTCCCATATTGACTCATGTGTTGTACATGTAAGTTCATCCTCGTTTTAGATCACCTGATATGATTAAGTAACCTGTGAAATCTTAAAACTACTTAAAAGTTTTTGGAAATATATAAAACTAGCAGGTGACCCGACTTCGTCTGGGCTTTGACCTTGAATTTACCATTTTGAAGGTCATGGTCAGGTCGGAGTCATGATTTGATCCGTCCAAAACACTCCCCGGACAAAATTACCCATACTAGTAGGTATAAAATTTCGTCGAAATCCATCCAGCAGTTTTCCCGGCCATAGCTAACAGACAAACAAACAGACACCCAAAATATATATTAGATCATTTGTGGGTACCCGTTTCAAGGTGAAGGCCACCTTGGGCAGAAAAACTGACCCGATGAAAATCTCCCCCATTCCCAGTACGAACACAGAATCACACGCTCATGTCTGTACACAGACACAACACGCTCATGTCTGGACACATACACGCTCTTTATCAACGACACTGCGGATACGAACGCTCTTTAACTATCACGCGATTAACCCATGAACTACCCATTGCGGAGGCTGGGGATTGGAGAATGATTGCTCTGACGTTATCAGAAGCGGTGCGATCACATTCCATCTGCGATTTTACCCTTAGATAGGAAGTTTGGGATAAATCCGTCCGACAGTTTTCCCGGCCATAGCTAACAAACAAACAAACAGAAGTCCCAAAATATATATTAGATAAATAATAGATTTGCTTTGAGGGATCAGTGGGTCACTAGGTTTAAATATATATGGATCAGCCAATCATGGGCCAGAGAAAATATAGTGAAAGAACTGCAGTAGAAAGTGAAAGATGGCAGTGATGATATTATGAGTTAAATATGACAACCATAGAATCACTTACTTGGGCCTTAATATTCAACGAACAGTGGAACTATAGAAAATTTCAAATAACATTTCAAAACATTGTGTTTCATTTAAATTAAAGAAGTAAATTGAGGTATTTCTTCTCATAATATAATAATAACTTTCAAATACTCCACTTGCCTCATCATCTGAAGAAGTACATGTAGTACACATAAAGTCACATGGATTTAGTGGTAAAAAGAAAACAAATTCAGAATAAATCAGTCAAAGGACAGAAATGTAAAGTATCGCCAAGCAGACTTATTTATCGATACAATTTTGAAAAAATAAATGAAATCAGTGCATTAATTGCTATATATTGGAGGCTTTAACAAGTACAGTAATGCCCTAAATAATCGACTCCTTAACCACAGCAGAATTATGGGTAATGTTTCAGAATTTAGTCGGAAATATGGCTTGTTGCCATTCATCGGAAAGCTCTCACTGAGAGCTTTCCGATGAATGGCAACAAGCCATATTTCTGACTAAATCCTGAAAAATTACCCATAATTCTGCTGTGGTTAAGAAGTCGATTATTTAGGACATTACTGTACTTATGCCATTACCAAATTTAACCCGACATGTTAATAAATAAATTTGAAATAGGGGTGCCTCTTACAAAATTTATATGAGAAATGTGACAAAAATGGCAAGACATTCTGTAAGTTATTCTCTGACCTGTCAAGACACCTAGTTATGTGGCAGAACATAAAACGTAGCATCTTAAGACTGCTGGGTCAATAAAACAGTTATAAAACACAGATGTCCTGTGGTGGTGTATACCTCAGTGTTTCAACAGGGACCATAAACTTTATTATATATCATATGGAGTAACCCCCTGTGGAATGGCAGGCTGACTGACAGACTGACAGACAAGGGGTGGCCAGGGGAGATATCACAGCAGGGTCAGATACCATGGGGACTGAAGTGAACATGAAATGGGGCTGTGGAGGCAACAGATGATGATTGATGGGATATCTTAAGATCACAACAATCTGATTTTTAGACCAGGGTCTAGCCTTAAGAAAGTTAGTTCTCCCTATTTTATTATTACAGAGAAGTGGACTGTTATCAGGGAGATAATATTATCATAATATCTGAAGTTCAATTTTCACCCCATCATCACCATTCTATGATCCATTAAGTATTTTGCCATGCAAGAGCAAGAACGCCATTATAATCAGTAAATACACTTTCAATATTCTATTTGGTCATATGCATAGTGGTACATGTATATGAGAGAGAAGTGACTTCTCCCTATGACAAAAATAGGGAGAGGTAGCACAATTTAGGAGAAGATATCTCCCAAGTCGGTCTCTTGGCTGGACTCTGGATTGGATAACTTGTGATTTTGGGCATCTGATTTTGACAAATTTAATTTAATGTATTATATATCATATGAAGTAAACCCCTGTGGAATGGCAAGCTGACTGACAGACAAGGGGCCAACAGGGGAGATATCACAGCAGGTTCAGACACCATGGGGACCCCGAAGTGAACATGAAATGAGGCTGTGGAGGCAACAGATGATGATTGATGGGATATATCGAGATCAGGAGCATCTAATTTTTAGACAAATTTAACCCTTCCATGACTGGAGCTTCCTCCCATAGGGAGCCTCGCATATATAAGAGAATACATTGGCCAAACAATATTTACCTTGACCTTGTCAGCCAGTGCATTCTCTTATATATGCAAGGCTCATATGGGAGACTGGCATAATTAATATCTGGGGATAGAGATATTCTCCCTTTGCAAACCATTAAAATTGTCTCAAAATCAGATGGCAATAAAACCAGGCCTGCTAGAAATATTTGACCTTGGCAAACCATAAACCCCATCATGATGGGAGCATATTTTTTTTATTTAACCCTTACGGAGGTTCATGACAGAAGCTGCATTGGTGTAGCATTAAAGATCCTGTGCAGTGCATTCTCTAATATATGCGAGTCTCCCATAGGGAGCCTCACATATATAAGAGAATGCACTGGCTTACAAGATCAAGGTAAATATTGTTCGACCAATGTATTCTCTTATATATGCGAGGCTCCATATGGGAGACTTGCATATATAAGAGAATGCATTGGCACAGGGTTTTCGCAAAATTTCAGGAAGCTCCAGGTATGAAAGGGTTTAGTGGGCCCGAAGAACAGAATACTTTTGTTAAATGTCCAGTTTATTGTAAATTTGAATTCCAACGGAAAAAGCGACACCCCGAAGAAACCAGATAATTCTGACTTAATGCCTGTTAAAATTGTTATAATACCATAGCAAAGATAGTAGTGTACCCACAAAGTTGTCACCGGCCACCTAAAACCAACATAATATTCAAACCACAAACTCAATTTCAGTGAATTTCATTGTAATATGGATAAACCAGCTCCCCAGTTGGCCTTAGCACCTCTTTGATATTGAAGCTTAGATCCTAAATTTAAATTCAAAGAATAAACAAGTTACATCTCTCTCAAACAGTCAAATCCAATTTGTTCATCTGCTGTCAAGCCAAACCCCCATAACAGGTCATTTGGGAGGTGAAATTGTAAGAAAACACATTTCTTTAT
This sequence comes from Siphonodentalium dalli, assembly GCA_032622095.1. NCBI lineage: Eukaryota > Metazoa > Mollusca > Scaphopoda > Gadilida > Siphonodentaliidae > Siphonodentalium > Siphonodentalium dalli. The sequence continues at coordinate 77,631,007 of CP136065.1, read as the reverse complement.
GGTATCATTGAATCACCATGTTTTCTCAGAGATGGTTAATGTACATTTAAAATGAAATAAAACATTTATACATGCTTTGGAGTGGAAATTGAGTAAATTGCCTCTGACTATGAATCACAGACTGTAAAATATGGCCTAACCTTCCCCATTGTGGGGGGACAATGGCTGATAACACAGCAATTAATTCCACCAAACAAATTAACCTTCCAAGTTAATTTTACCTCAGTAGTTTTAACAGCCCCCTGTAGGTTTGATAAGACAGGGGGTTGGGTGTTTTGCCATTAATTTTGATGAAGACATGAGTGACTGGGCCACACAGAAATTGAGTTTCTTTTTTGCACAAAGGGTTTAGACCTATTTTTGTCTTCTTGATTTAGAGTTAACCTGACATCAATGTATACTCGCCCTCTAAGTTCTAAATAAGGGTGTGGTGTAATCTTCGAGGACTACCCCATGATTTTGTTGGGAGCAAAAACATAGACTGGGCTTATCCTCAGGGATGGGCTTACTGACGGGTGTATAAGTTGTCTAAAAAAAACAAGCAACTGGTCAAGAGCAGCTAAAGTTGGACCTTCAGGGACAGACTCTGGTCATGAATAGGTTTGATATCAACCTCGTCAGGGACTCTTGGGCACCCTCCACCCCTTATTAAAGCTTGTGGGCCCTACCCAATCAATAATTTGCCACGGTCAGACATGGTAAGACTTTTGGTGGGCTTTTGTCATGCAAAACAACACCAAAACATCAAATTGAGGGTGAAGGAGAAGATCTCTCGATCTTTTCGACCATCCTGGGCGCTTCGCGCCCTCCTACTACCACTACTATGAATAGGTTTATAAGGGCATCATATCAGCTTCTCAAAGTGGACAGTCTCTGGTCATGAATAGGTTAAGGGAAGCATACCAGCTTCTCTAAGTGGCTAATTAGATGTGGTGATAATGAGCTTCAGTAGGGGTCATAGGTCACTGATAATACACCATGGTCTGCCCTTTGATGTGTAATTTATCCTGGGCTGATAATTCCAGCAGGGTCCATATTTCATATGAATTACAGCCTAATCATGAACTATTTAAACATAATCTGGACACCCAGCAATGGGATATTTTACTGGTATCAGTGGCTGGACAGACATGTAATAAGAAAACTCATTGTTGGTGGGGACAGGAAATACACAGAAGGTTGTGTGTTCAGAAATAAATAGTACCTTTTCCAGAACAGTTTTCAAAGTTCATAGCGTATCAATTTACAGAAGAAAATCTGTAGCCTGGTGGGAATTTACTCAAACATGTACACTTTGTCTCCATTTAATTTGTATGACAAATACTTCACTTCACAGCGCTTCAAAGCTATATTACCATAGTGATTTGTCTGCGGAAATCAAAACTCAAAACTGAGATGTGAAATATGAAAATAATATTACTGAATTAAGAAATAGCTCAACATATATCTTAATTTATTCAAAGAGTCTCAACTATCACAGTGTCAATCACATTTATGACTTCAAAAGTGGAAGCCTTATACTGCATTCCTTTTCTAAATCATATTTCCGAGCTAAAATATTTTAGTAATATATATCAGAAAAGCAAAAACAAAAAACAAAAATAGATAGGCAAAATATGAAAGTAATATTATTGAATTAAGAAATAAATTTGTATATTTCCTCCATATATTCTGTAAAAGTTTCAACTTTCCAAGGGTCAACTATAGGGCTTCCTGATACAAACATATTATATCCAAGTGTCTAATGCATTGGACACAGCCCTCATTTTATGTCAACATGATCAAAGGCCCCGCAATTCGGAATATTTATAACCAGGAAGAAGGAATATTGACTTAACATCACCTGCTCTGACCGAAAAGAAATAGATACAATTTAGAACTTTCCTCCCTGTCCAGGAATATTTATTTTGGCTGACCCTGTACTATTGTCTCAATAAATATATGGGTTACAAACCCCAACAATGACCAAAACAGAACCATACCAGAGGTGGAGGAATCTTGCCAATTCTTGTTATTTTCAGCCTAAACACATGTTTCCTATCAGAGGCAGGTTCAGTGGTGATCTAAACATGGGGTTTATGTAATGGTCAGTTATTTAAGGTGGTGTTGAGTTGGTCTGTTTTCATCCTCCTAGAAATATTAGTTCTTCAAAGCTGGAAACTAAAATAATTCGATGAAATTTGAGATCGTTTCGTTTGGGCAGATTCAAATTTTTTAGTCAGTGGCAGCATAAAAATAGCAATTATAGACCATCATCGCTCTGCAATGTTTATGGTACCACATAATTTTGATGATTAACCCTTTACCCAACAAACCGGCCAAAACCGGCCAAATAAAGCTTCAACAGCCTAAAGTATCTTCGGTCTGTCTCAATAGAACCATACAAATATGGATATCATTGGAACCGGCTCCTTGACCACATTGTGATAGTTACAGTTATGCCCTGTGCCAATGCATTCTCTTATATATGCGAGTCGACCATAGGTCGCCTCGCATATATAAGAGAATGCATTGGCCTAAAAAAAAATCTTTTTTTAACACTTTTTACCATTTTTTCTTACATTCTTTAACAATTTTATAATTTTTAATGTGTTAAGCCAATGCATTCTCTTATATATGAGAGGCGACCTATGGTCGACTCGCATATATAAGAGAATGCATTGGCACAGGGCCCTTCTGTTGGGTAAAGGGTTAAAACAAAGAGATAGCAGTGCATGAGTCTTTATAATAGTTTTATGTTTAGACAACACAATATACCTTTTCCAGACATTCCATTTCCGATTCCAGAATTCCGAGGTATATATTCGGTACATTGTGTCAAAGGTTTTTATTTATGACTTCAATGCCTCTTTCTGGGACATATAATGCTCATAGAAATGTAGTTCAGAAATTTATTGACCTATTTCGATACTGGGGAAAAATTCAAAAGCGAATATTATTAGGTGTATTTTGCAGCGCAATGAGTCCACTAGTTGGACAGACAGACAGACAGGTGTACATGTAGCTTTGTTTGTGGAGGATTTAGTTTTCAATAAATTTGCCATGGCAACTAATGCTGAAATAAACCATGTGTAGTACCACCTTAATACTGAGGTTATGTAATGGTCAGATATTTACCCTTTCATGGCGGGAGCTGAGCTGGTGCAGCATTAAAGATCCTGTGCCAGTACATTCTATTATATATCAGAGTATCCCATCTGGAGCCTTGCATATATAAGAGAATGCACTGGCTTATAAGGTCAAGGTAAATATTGTTAGGCCAACATATTCTCTTGTATATGTGAGGCTCCCTATGAGAGACTCGCACATATATGAAAATGCATTGGCACAGGGTTGTCACAAAATTTCAGGAAGCTCCAGTCATGGAAGGGCTTAATACCAGGGAATGATAAGGTGTGTAGTACCACCTTAATGCTGGGGTTATGTAATGGTCAGATATTTGATACCAGGGAATGATAAGATGGAGCAGACTATCTAATCTATTCCATGCTTGAATGGGAGCTGTAATCAATGTCAGAACTAGGCACCAATTTATGTCTCAGGGAGCAGATTCCAAGGAAACTGGGGTCAAAGGGCACCTAACCCAGACAAGGCAAGGTTCTTGCAAGGGAAGGTTCAAAACTATAGATGAACACTGAAGGGATAGTGATTAGGATACAACATTTTACAAGTCTGAATTATTTAGTTATCAAAGCTACAAATGAAGTTTCTTAATAAGAATTGACATTTGATTATGTGTACAGTTATAATTTAAATATAAGTCATTCATGTTTTTTCTTCTGATAAATAAAGACTATCTGTAAAGTACATGTACAGTAATGCCCTAAGTAATTGACTCCTTAAACACAGCAGAATTATGGGTAACTTTTCAGGATTTAGTCGGAAATATAGCTTGTTGCCATTCATCGGAAAGCTCTGGGCCATTCATCAGAGAGCTCTCGGGGAGAGCTTTCCGATGAATGGCAACAAGCCATATTTCCGACTAAATCCTGAAAAGTTACCCATAATTCTGCTGTGTTTAAGGAGTCGATTACTTAGGGCATTACATGTACCTTGTTATGAATGAGTTCAAAGCCAAGACTGTTGTTCAGGATGGGTGGGTGAAAATTTGTAACATTTTCATCAAATTCAAAAGATATCTTTCTATATATCCTGATATTTCGCTAAAATCAATCAATCAATGAATCATGTTTGTTTGTTCATTACACCATGTATGGTCAAATGTGTACATTAATACAAAAGATAAAAATGGACGGATTACATGAATCAAAGTGAAGAAGTAACAACAATGGTATATGGGGGTACATGTATATGATAATATATGATAATATACAGCCTATGTTCACAATAATTGGTGATAATCATTCACTCCGCCTCAGACCGGCATGGTTTCAAGTTATCACTTTCATGAGAGATATTTTCTCAGATATTCAACCAAAATTGAAACAAATACGAGAAACCAGACAAATTGTTCTATTATATACATGTATATAGAAAATGTCACTGGAGTGGATCGAGTCACAGGACCAATATACCTGAATTCATAAAATGATGTCAGCATTGGTGGTTACGTGTAGAAATTCAGATTGAAATGGCTGCACTTTCACCTTAATTATAATCTATCAAGTTTATTTGCATGTCACACCATGTATGGTTGATAGTACATAACATAGAGTATTACATAATGAAGTTAAATTTAAAGAGGCAATATCTAATACTCATATTTTCAAAAAAAATAGAAATTCAAACTCTTATGTCAAGCTTTAAAACAATGGAATCATTGTAGAAGGCTTCTGCTATAAACTATAATGTAGCCTACTGTGAAACAATCAAAGGCTGGCATTATCAGAGTTAAACTCAGTAAGACTGATAGTATTTCTATGACCTGTCAGATTGACGAGTGGGTGTGTCTAGCCTTACAGGCAGTCTTTTGTGTGGCCCACCAGTGTTCTCAGATTAACTGTGCTTATTTGATGTAGACATGCCTTCACAGAGGAAACAATTGTGATATTTCAACCTGTTTATTTTTTTACATTCTTTACATGGATACTTTGTTCTTTTGGATTTTGAGTTATGAAGGATTTTAATGTAAATCAAACTGGAGTGTGAGTTTATATTTTATTCATTTCATATATTTCCACTATAGACAGTGTTATAGACACTTAGAATTTCATGAATTTTTATAATAGCATTGATTTATGATTTTAAAATACCTGTATTTTCCAATAAAACATAGATTATGTTTGCAGGACCCAAAGAAGTCCCAATTAAAAAGATTTGACATTGAACCTGTTTCTATTAATTTTAATGAAATGGAATAATAAATTTTTATTAATTTAAAACTTATTTAAAATTTTAAATCATTTTAATAAATTTGCGAAAAAAACATTAATGTTTCAACATTTTTCAAGTATTTACAATGAAAATAAATTTATAAAGAGGGGTTGCAATTGCATGGTTTAAAAATATGTTGAAATTCATGTTATCATCAATCCAGCCTATGTGGAACCTGCTTACAACCAGAAAAGGTGGAGCAGGATCCATTCAAATACATAATTTACATTGGTTCCCTTCTCTAGGTACATGTAGTGGTCCCCTTAACTGCTAGTGATTCCACAGCCCCTGTTTATTTATATTAGTTTATAATTATTATATATATATATTTAGTTTTTATATATTAGTTTATATATAATTAGTTTTTTTAAAAAATCATTTTAAGAAAATTGCAAAATAACAATTATATTTCCACACTTTTCTGCACTTTTGAGTATTTTCATGAACCATGGAAATAGGTTTGTAAAGAGGTATAATATAAAAATAAGTTGAAATTAATGTTATCATGCATCCAGCATAGGTGGAATCTGCTTACAACCAGAAATGGACTATATTCACTAATTTTGCTAGGCCCTGTATTGATTTGACCAGATTAGGAATGTCAGGAACCTTACATAACAACATGTGGCTGGAAGCACATGGGGGTGATTGGTTTAATTAGCTTTGGTCAGCTAGTTAATTACTGAAGGGGTCAAAGATGACACTAATCTTATTACAACTCCACACACAGTGGTAATCTGATTCTAATAGTCTAGTGTCCAGTCTCATGTTGGGTCATTATAATTATCAGTAACCCACCAAACCCACCTGTCAGAATGAGTCAAAATCTTAGGGCCTATATGAAAAGTAATATCTTATTCTGATGTGTTAGATCATTACCATTATCAGTCCACACGAAACCCACCTGTCATAATGAGTCAAAATCTTACATCCTACCTTATATGAAGAGCAAAATCTTGTCTTTTAAGACACATTCAATACTTGTGGACATCAGCACCCAGTGGTAATCTGATTATAATGATTTACTTGTCCAATCTCATATGTTAGATAATTACCATTATCAGTATATCCCACAGACCCACCTGTCACACTGAGTCAAAATCTTACTGCCTACTTTATATGAAGAACAAAATCTTATTCTTTGTCTCTAAAGGCACATTCAATACTCTTAGACATTGACATCGAGTGATACAGTAATGCTCTAAATAATCGACTCCTTAACCACAGCAGAATTATGGGTAACTTTTCAGGATAATTAGTCGGAAATATGGCTTGTTGCCATTCATCGGAAAGCTCTCCCCGAGAGCTTTCCGACAAATGGCAACAAGCCATATTTCCGACTAAATCCTGAAAAGTTACCCTTAATTCTGATGTGGTTAAGGAGTCAATTATTAGGGCATTACTGTATATGAAGAGCAAAATCTTATTCTATGTCTCTAAAGGCACATTCAATACTCTCAGACATTGACATCCAGTGGTATACTCTGATTCTAATGATTACTTGTCCAGTCTCAGATGTTAGATCATGAATATTATCAGTACCCCACCGAACCCACATGTCACCATGAGTCAAAATCTTAGGGCCTATATGAAAAGCAAAATCTTATTCGGATGTGTTAGATCATTACCATTATCAGACCCCACCATACCCACCTGTCATAATAAGTCAAAATCTTACTGCCTACATGGAAAGCAAAATCTTGATCTCAGTCAACGGTAATCTGATTCTAATAGTCCAGTCCCATGTTAGGTCATTATAATTGTATGTACCCCATCAAACCCACCAGTCATATGGAGCCAAATTTAAATCTCAGTGCCTATATGACATTCAGATATCGAAAGAAGAGCATAAACTTTCTAAGGTATAACTAAAGAAACTCAGTCAAGACCTACATGTATACAGCTTCGATTCCACTGTACTTAGGTCAAAATTTCTCTGCTTTGTATAAGAGTGAGGTATCGAATGAAGAGCAATACTTTCCTAAAGGACTGGTCATCAATTACAAGACCTCAACCTTAAACTTAAATTCACAAATTTATGTGTTAACCCTTTACCCAACAGAAGGGCCCTGTGCCAATGCATTCTCTTATATATGCGAGTCGACCATAGGTCGCCTCGCATATATAAGAGAATGCATTGGCTTAACACATTAAAAATTATAAAATTGTTAAAGAATGTAAGAAAAAATGGTAAAAAGTGTTAAAAAAAAGATTTTTTAGGCCAATGCATTCTCTTATATATGCGAGGCGACCTATGGTCGACTCGCATATATAAGAGAATGCATTGGCACAGGGCATAACTGTAACCATCACAATGTGGTCAATGAGCCGGTTCCAATGATATCCATATTTGTATGGTTTTATTGAGACAGACCCAAGATAATTTAGGCTGTTGCAGCTTTATTTGGCCGTTTTTGGCCGGTTTGTTGGGTAAAGGGTCAATCATTGCGACATTTTAGCAATTAATAATGCAACTGGTAGGAATATATAGAATCTTTCACAGCCAGATGATAAAATGTCCTTTGTGAGGTCATTAATGTGCTATGGGCACAACCAATTATAACACAAGCTAGATTTCCGATTATCACTCAATGTCATATTAAAACCAATTACCCTAATACAGTAATACCTACCCCAAGTACCCTAAATACAATTCTACTCAAACCTGAACAAATATCGAAATACCACAGCCTACCCCAGCCCTCATTAGACTGTTAACAAACAAATGTTAATGTGATTGTGAGCATAATTCTCAGATTTAGCTTATTTGTTTGTACAACTATGATGTTTATTCTTAAATCCACTGAGAGATCCTCATTCATATACCTGTCAACTAGCTATTTGATGCCATGGATTAACACAAAGATTCTAATTGGTTGCATGAAGATGTTAACTGAGCAGTATTGTGTAAGTAGCAGGCAATTATTAGAGTAACAGGGGTACTGTAGCACTTGGAGGGGAGGGGGACATAACATACCAGTATCCTTCTGTCATTTGTATTTTCACATTTGGGAAATTCCAATTCCATCCATCCCCCAACTTGGTGAAAGTTTGGTGTAATGGATAAGAGATAAGGTAATGCCATAAATAATCGACTCCTTCACCACAGCATAATTATGGGTAACTTTTCAGGATTTAGTCGGAAATATGGCTTGTTGCCATTCATCGGAAAGCAACAAATATTTTTTACACAAGCCTTAGTTATTATTTGTACACGTACAGCTTTGACAATTTTCATAATATTATATACTGATATATACATATTAATTCACTATACGTATATAGTTCAAAAATGTGTCTGCCATCCTAACAGCATGTTATGTTAGGCAC